>CM047810.1:19946324-20167537 GCA_026214975.1 Gentiana macrophylla
TATGGAAGTTTTTCTAAGAAGTGTATGGGGAGGGTATGGGAAATATCATTGAAAATTGTCATAAATTGAGAGGTTCACGTGTGGATCTTATAAATTCTGTTGGGTGGAAGTTGGGGAGGGGGGATCGTATTTGTTTTTGGAAATATATATGGGTAGGAGACATGATGCTTATAGAGTGTTTTCCTAGATCGTTTTTGCTTTGGAAGCAGTTAAAGATAGTAGAGTGTGTGAGAAAGGTGAGTGGATTGAGGCCTGAGGGTGTTTGGAGGTGGAATTGGTCTTGGAGAAGAGAGTTGAGGGGGGGGAGGGAGTGTGGAGAACTCCATCTTTTATCTTCGCTTCTTGCAGGTGTGATTAGTGATTGTCGTCATGATTTAATGGTGTGGTATCTCAGCTAAGATTCTTCATTCTCGGTTCAAGCACTAAAAGAGTTTGTATCGAGGAGGTTGTTTTGATGTCGCCAAGAAATGCTTCTGCTCTTTTTTCTAATATTATGTTGTGTAATAGACGTTTGGTCCTTCCATATACACCTTACACAGGATACCAACCACTGATAATCTTCTTATTAGAGGAATATGTATACCCAACTCTGCTTGCGTTTTTAGCTCCTCGCATATCGAATCGGTTGAGCATCAATTTTTTGGTTGCTTCAAGGCTAGGAAGACGTGGTATGATATTTATAAATGGCGTGATATGATTTGACCTTCTGCAAACTCGTTCAACTCTCTTTTCCTTGGGGTCGTCAACAAATCGCAAAGATCGTTTCTTAATAAGAAATTTGTTAAGAGATGGATTGCCTGTCACACTTAGGTGTGTATATATGGAAGGCAAGAAATAACATTAGATTCAACCAACAAATTCCTACGCATTAGTCTATTACGATTGGTATTCAGCAATCTTCATTTATGTGGATCAGTGGTAGAAGAAATGATGTCAAAGGTTGTGCCCGTATCATTGCTAAAAAAAATTATAAAAATAAAAATAAAATGAAGGCAAAGTCCGACCATGAAGAGTCGATGGTGAAACTCAATTTTACTTGAGGAGTTACATTATTACGAATATTAAAAAAAGAAAAGACAAGCCAAGCCATCAATGAAATAAGCCATGCTTTTGCATTGCATGTCCTATATATATAAGTACAACAAGAAAATGGAAAATTTTAAATTGGCTCATAAGAATCACATAAGGAATACCAGACACTCGATCGTTTTCATTGAGGGGAAAAATAAGAACACAAATTCTCAATCTTTCAAAACACTTTTTTTTGCTGAATGCTTTAGAGCTTGGCTTGCATCTGATCGATTACGGTGTTATCAACTTTGAAAGCCTTAGCAAGAATGTCAGTGTTGATTTTGGGGCTAGATGCAAACACGGCATTAGGAATGCCGATGACACCTGGACTTTGGCTGCTCAATCCAACAAGTGCCACGGCATTCCAGTTGTTCACGTTTCGCTGATAATGAACTAGCCCAATAGGAAAAACGAACACATCACCCTTATTAAGTGTCTTGTAAATGTGACGGTTTTCAGGGTTGGAGGTAACGAAACCTACTTCAAGAGAACCTTCAAGAACAGTTAGGATTTCAGTGGCTCTAGGGTGAGTGTGAGGTGGGTTCACGCCATAGGCTGCGAAGTCGAGACGGGCCATTGAGATACCCAAAGTGTTGAGTCCTGGGATCTGCTCCACGGTCAAAACATTAGCTTTAAATCCATTAGGGTTTGATGTGTTGGCGGCCAGATGGAGTCCGCTGAAGAAGAAATCTTCTGCTTGAGCCTCCTTTGGATCTTTGCAGGCCTTGCCATTCACTCTTGCTGCCATTTATATATAACAAGCCATGCAAAAGTTTCAGTTTCACATCACCAAATTAAACTGTTGTATAATAATAGGCTTCAAGTTACAGTGCTCTATGCATGCATATATGCACGTATATATATGTGATGAAAGAAGAGAAACATAAAAATAACTGTATCTTACCAGAGCTGGTGAGATCTGCGACGCAGAAATCCCCAAGTGGTGATGGATCAAATGAGCTGACAAGGTGACAACAAGTGAGAGCCAACATCGCAATCAACATCAACTGTTTCGCCATATCTCTCTCAGTTTCTTTTATCTGAAATGCTAGAAATATATAAGAGCAAGTGCTTTTAATTAAGGGATAGCTAGATTGCTTTAATTTGTGGGTTTAAGACTGTAAGCAACATGGCCTTTTATATACAAGCTCTAGCTAGAACCAATTTCATGAATAATATTTTCAGAAAAGAAAATAGATAATTAATCCGGAGTAATCTATGCAAATGCAGTCCGGGCTGCAAATACATCATGGTAAGCCGGCTGTGATATATTATCTGTACAGTAATGCTATTATCACAATCACTCTAGCATAACGACTGACACAGCCCATTTTTGTATAATTTATCATGATATCTGATGTAGATTTCATCGTAATTAATGATGTAAAAAATTAAGTAACGTGACTCGTTGTAGCTGAGTGGTTGTTTTTTGCCGTAGTAATATTATAATTATTTTTATGAACAGTAATATCGTTGGTGGTAACTCTGTAAAAGTCTCCACGTGTCTTAAGGAGGCTCCTTTGCTGATAGCATGCTTGCTTGGTCAAATGATGTAAGAAAATAGTAAAAAGAGTAAGACAGAAGATAGTATTGAATGATAGTATGAAATTTTCTTCTGTCTTGCATTAAAAAAATCTTTTTGTCAATTTTTATGACAAATGAGTTGCAAACTAACGAAGCCAACATGAACGTTCCTAGCTTTCAGAGGACTCGTAGCTAGCTTTTTGGGGTCATTTTCTTCCGGTGATTTTGTGATAGTTCAGGACCATCATGTCATCACCTTCTCCACTAATCACGACGATTTTACCCGTATAACACAGTGAATTAACCTTTTGAAGATCGAATTTGGAATCAAAAATCAACTTTCTGAATATCGATTCTCACATTCAACCTTCAAAAGTCGATAATCGACATTCAAATGTCTATTCTAATGTGGTGTACGGTAAATTCGATGCGGTGCAAATAAAATCACCCATCAGATTAGATATTTATTTTGTCCTTTTGCCAAATCTCCCTCTCTTTTTTAATGGAGCTGGATGATTATTTTAGCTTTTATCTTACATGCACATACCCTTAGGCCATGAAAATTCATTACCTCAAGCAACTCAATACAAAGTTAAAACCAACATTTCCAAAAGTTATGGAGGCAGATACAATTCCGACGACTATTTCCCTGGAAAATTTAAAAGCAAGGGTCTTTTAACTTTACTAGTACCTAAGTATACCTTCATAGAACCTAAGTATACCTTCATAGAAAGTTTACAAACAATCTAAAAACATAAAATACCAAATCATACTTGAAGGAAACTGCAGATATATTAATAAACAACATGATTGACCAAGTTCCCCATGTATTGATGATCGATCGTTGAATCTCTCTCTAAACACAGTTGCCCGATACTGCAACAAAAAGTCCGTTGAGGTGATGCGAATTTCATCATGAATCTATCCCAGAGAACCTTAAATGCCTTTGCTTAGACACAGTATCTTTCTGTCTGGAATATAAATACCGTTTATCACTGAAAAGAACGAATTGAGAACAGCGATTTTAAACAAGGTCGACTTTGTCACGAGTTACTTTGATTCTATAAAAACTTTTTAAGGAAAGTTTTTAAGCGTTTCATCAAAAGGCTGAGTCTTAGAAGTATACCTCCTTAAAATGAGTTGAGCTCGGTCCCAAAACTAAGCGCGTGACATTCAAGATTCTTCAGGTTTAACTGCAAATAAATCATTTTAAAAATAAAAAAAAACATAGTACTTTCAGATGCCTGTAAGACAGATTCTTACAAAAGTATTTGGACATAAGTAATAACTGAATGAGATATACACAGTTAAAAATATACCAAAAAAAATCTGAATCATTAACATTATTAACCTTTACAAAAGTTCAACAAATGCCTTTTTCCCACTACATAGTGTAGTTTTTATATTGATTGGATGTTTCACGATGCTCTAACATAAGTCACCTTCAACGATAACAACCAGAGGCGGACGCACCCTTCCTGCCGGTGCAACCACCTTCAGTGTTCTTTTCTTTTTTTTAAGTTACCTAGATATATCCCGCTATTAAATTTCTGTAAAGAATAAATAAATGGATAAAAGTGTTCAACCCCAGTGAATTTTCTTTTTTTTTGCCAAGTATAATTGGTACTAAGTTTGGAGATTAAACAAAAAAATTGATGGATCCGCCTCTAGCAACCAAAAAGCTTACCACAACAGCGACTCCTGTTTCAGCAAATCTGGGAACACACAACAGTCTTACTACTTGTCCGTCCGGTCCTGAAAAAGTGTTATAACACCACCATTAGTTTCTAACTAGTGAAGTCAAAAATAAATAGCAAGACAAGATCAAGAAAAGTACCCTTCATTATGCGAGTCTCGTATTTATCTTGATTACCAATGAAATAAACATGAGGACAAGTCTCGATGAAAAAAGGGTCCCTGTCAGTAAAGGGATAACATCCTGCAATACAGCCACAGCATTGAAGCCAACTTGGCACGGAGGGGAAAAAAAACTCAAAAAAAACACATGCAAGGCCACATATGTAACTAAGTCACTCAATCCCCAATTTCATTGAATGAACATAATGCTACAGTCAACCTCATACTTAACAAGTTCGATCAAACTGAAACAAAGCACTTACCAAGGGTGTTTGGTGTTGTTGGTGCAACATGTCTCCACCTCAATGTTCTCTCCATAAATTCAAGTTTATCATCTGCATCTGAATATTTCCCAAGATCATCGATGTTCTGACCCGATGTCCCTAAGAACCTGAAGACGGGAAACGTGAACAACCATCAAATTTACCAAAGTCACATACCAAGGAAGATTCGTATTTGATCTTACCTAACATCATCAAGCTCGAAAGAATGAGGATTGCTACAGGATCTGAAAGTGTTGTAAGTTGATGACCCCGTAAACAGGCATCTATGCAAAGGCTGCAATGCAGGACAGAGAGAACAGGGGGGGGGGGAGGAAATCAAATTTCAGTATTGGTGGATGATGGTAGCTGCATGCATACTGCTCATGTTCCCGAAGTTCTTTCTGCTAATTATGAAATTATACACATACTCACACTTGATCAAAAGAAGGTCCAAAAAGAAATAAAACTAATTATAGCTAATTTACCTGCTGTGGTAAAGAAAAATTGGCAGGGTCATCAGGTCCAGGCATAATATCAACAGGTATACCTGCGGCAATCTGCATATAACTTCATACAACCGTAAAACCAATTTTAACTATTGACTACAGAAAACGATCTATTGTCAGAAGTACCTGAGTCAACAAAATATCAAGCTCTTTAATTGGCTCAGATAAGGTGGATTGTTCTTTTGAACCCAAATTCTGCAGGATGGAAAAGCAAACATCACTAGTTGCATATTTCATATACACTATTAATCCTTCAGGCATAAATTTAACACCGTGGATTGTAAGCAGAATCATGTCCTTGAAATAAACAACACACACTCACAGCTATTTGCAAGAAATTTAATATTAATTTCGACAGTTGGCCTCACAGAAAAATGAACACATGAAGGATGCTTTGTTAAATGCCCCGCGTAGATAATATGCAGTGGGGCTTCATACTTTTCATATTTGACAGGTTGAGCAATATGCAAACAAAATCTTGGACTATCAGAATTCACAACCACATATTTAAACCTTAGAGACATCATTCTAAATGACATTTGTGATGGTATGCATCCACAAAGTGTATGTGTTTAACCAGCAAATCTATAACACTTGGAAAAACCTTCTTTAGTCCCTAGACTACAGCAACAACCATTAAAGCTGAATTACAATCATAAAAACATGTATTTGGCGAATTATAGACATCTCACATCCAGAGATTCAGCGTAGTGCATCTTTCCCGGCCTTTTTCCACAATATGACGTATTTGAAATGAAAAACATGCCAAATACACAAAGTAAATCAGGAAAACATCTTTATATTTCTAAAATGAGGAAATCCTTGACTGTTGAAGAAAATCACCTGACTGTTAAGAGGCCCTTTAGGAATATCAACTGAATTTCCAGCAATAACCACTTGAACTATTTCAGCGGCAATACTTTGCTCCTGTCAAGTACATTCAGATAATCGTGGAAGGTGTCAGCGACATGACCAAGTCAGGAAATCCATACTAGAGGATAAAGGGCAGTGCCATAAACCTTCTCATCGCCAAGATGTCCAGCAATGTGATCAATAAAAAGCTGAAATTGAAGAGGATTGGAAGAACTGCTCCCACAACCCAATCCCGACACAAAAACAACATATTTGTCTTCACCTTCTAGCACAATAAAAATAAAAGCAATAATGATAATAATAATTTATGAATACGAAAATTGACAACATATTAAAGTCACTGGAGGTATACAGCAATATAGAACACACAATATTTGTTAATTGCACATTTGCTGAAGCTTTAGTTCTCTGAAAAAAATAGTAACAGAACATGCTAATATTGCATTTCCAACATTCATTCAAAGCTAGAAAGATTCAGCAGGAGTAATTTACATTTTTTTCAAAAAAAAAAAAAAATAGGTGCAATTTACTTGAAACTCGATATGTTATAGCCAACTATTTGACAGTGTTTGTTGCATTCTTGACAAGGAATGGAGCATTTTTCAAGCAGGGCAAAAGTAATGGAGCAAAATGTCATTCTTGTGATAGAAGCAAATACCTGGTATGCAAAGCAACTATCTACTGGCATCTATAAGAAAAACACTTTCTTACAAGTGGGCCAAAAGGCATGAGCCCCTATTCCTCTATCAGAAAAAGAGATGATTAAGCACCTTTTTTGGCCTCTCTGTTATTAACTAGCCCCACCTATTCGGGTTAAGACTTGAGTGTTTTGTTGTTTTGTTCATGAAAATGATTGATAGGGAAAAGAAGGCCACAACTCTCATTATCTAAATGATTTAATGAGGTGCTCAATATAAGTCTCAAATCTTATGATATTGAATTATTATGCAGCAGTCGAAGAACCCGAATTTACAGCAACAGTATATGACCAAAAAAAATGCATGCATGCGCTAATCCACTAACAACATGGCCAATGTATTTCACCTGATATGATTGGCCGCTCTATCTGGTCTGGTAGGCCAGCTTCTAAGACATCATCAACCAAAAAATCACCTCCACTAGACTCTTTCCCAAGCAATGCTACAACCACCCCTGTTGCCAAATCACACAACATGATAATGCATACCTTTAACCAAAAGAAAGTCAGAAAGAAATAGCAAGCACTGAAGCTGCTGACACAGCCATATAGAGTGGATTTTCACTTCAAATAGAATACCACTTTCAGTGATAAATTGATATATGAATTTGTCTAAGTCAGACTTTCTCCTTTGAAGTTCAAGGAATTGATATACTCAGTCATGAGCCAGTCAAAAGTATTCATATAACCAACTACGAGACTACCAGTTCAGCGGCCCTACATACTATAAATTAACACCCTCACTCACCCTCGTATGCTGTTCAACTTCATTTCTATGTGCACTGTCAAACTTCTATTGTGAAAACCAGATGGTGCACCACCATTTTAATGCTTATATGTTGTGGATTTGGGTGGGCGTTTCTCTGTGTAGAAAGCTTAACCTTGGAAAGTTTAGCCCCATGAGAATCCTCTTTTCTTTTCTATCAACTACATTTTTGGAGCCATCACCAGCGTCAAAGTTCACAAATGAATCAAAATTTTCCTCATAAAATCGTGTTCAAAAGGTGATAATTCTTTACATGTATTAGAAAGACTTCACTTTAGTAAAATGGAATTTATTGATATTTAACCGGTGTAAGGCGTTCTTCTAAAACTTGTAACTGCTAGGCAGCAAACCTCCACACCCAACTACATATGAAAGCAATGCAACAACCCTTTAAACAGATAAACTGAACAAAAAACACAGCCACTCGACTTGTAGCATTTGATGACAGGAGAGGCAAGAAGCTTACATACCAGTAACGTAAACAGACGGTGACAGCACATCTCCTCGAAGTTTAACTCTTCCACTTTCATCTTCCAGAACTAAATGATCATCAGGGTGCATAAAGTTATGAGGTTTTGCCAATGGAGTTGTAGATCTCTGTAATCCACCAATATAAGTTAAAATCTTGAACCGTTTAACATGAAGTATAGAAAAGACAAAGGATTGCACAAAACCTAAATACCTCCTTAGAGTACTCGTCAAGAATTGAAGGTTTCAGTTTCATGTGCTTGTATAGTGTACCAACAATTATGCATTCTTTGCCTTGTTCCAGCCCAAGAATATTACAAACTGCAGAAGAAAACAGCTTACACTACAGTCCAGGGAAATAGAAAAAATGCACACAGCAGTTTCATCCTCTACATTCAGCACCCCATAATCATACTTTAAGCCATTAAAACTCTAGACCAAAAGATTTGACTTGAGGGCATTCTCACAAGTACCAACTTACCAGGTTCATTGTATATCAATAATCGGTAGACACTCTTTCATAATTATTCTTATGAAATGGTACATTCTATGAAAGCTTCTGATTTTTCTTTTTTTTTCAAAGGGAAACTTGTGAAAGCTTTACTAATTCGAAAAAAAGAAATTGAAAAAAATAAGGATGCGCGTTCTTGTTTTTCCCGGTGCTCTACTTCAATAACATGGTAACCCATCAAAAATCACAATTTTTATCAAGCTCAAAGGAAAAATTCACTCAGTACGTATACCAACAAAACTGATACCAGAGAATGAGGCAAAAACCTGAAATCGTTTACATAGAATCGCAACCCTAAACCTGATTTACTAAAAGGAAGTTAAAATTGAATGTTTACCAGGAACATGGGGTTTCCAGTTGGGGGTAAGAGAGTAAAGGAGAGTTCTCATCAAATGGAGCCTAGCAAAGTATATATGGCTATACTGCTGCCCCTTATAGAACTCCCTTTGAATCAAGAAGCTCTCATCCTAAACATTTCCCAAAACATAACATCAAAAGTGGAGAAATTAGAGTATTCATGTAATGGACAACACAATTGCTAGAAAGAATGAAATTTTCAGCTTTGCACATTGATTTTCCTTTCCCTTACCAAGTTTTTGTAGAGAGATTGCTTCCTTTGAAGACGACCGACCTCTGCGTCTACTTCCATGGCATCCATGGCGGGAAAACAATGCGGTATCCGGAAGGGTATAAACTGTTTTTTTTTCAACAAGAGGGATATATATAAACTTTAAAATAAAAAAAATATTGAGCCGAACTTAAAAGTTAAAACGAGCCGATTCTAATTTTGTGCTGCCTTTTTTTATGAATCGTTTTTTTCTAATTTTTAATTTTTTACCGATTACCTTTTCCACAATAAAACTCAATTTTATAATATTGATATCTTTTGTGAGGGAGCAATTATAGAATGAATACGTGAATACAGTACATGGTAAATTTCTTAGAGGAAGGATACGGACACGGATGACATAACGTTTATCTACACCGTTGATTATTATGACTTTAAACTTATAATAAGTAACAGTAACGGTAGCAGAATGATATGCACGTATCATTACTCAATTTCTTAACGCGTATTTTTTTTAATTTTAACTTATAATTCTCCTTTTTCACACTTTTTTTTATTTTTTACTCTTCAAATTACAAACTTTTCACGTTTGCCTTAACTTAGATAGAATGTTATTTTTTCTCTTTAAACTTAGGTCAGAAAATATAAAATATTTTTTTCAATGATTATTAAATCTAAAAATATTCAACTTACTTAAAGTCAAAATATTCAAATAGGTTCCAATTCATGTTGGGTTAGATAGTGTGTTGTGCTAAAAGACGTTTGACGCTGTTGGATATCGCCTATTAAATAATCCGGGCCTAACTAACTCCTAGAACGATTTATCAAGAACACGGAACAATGAAGATGGTGATTTAGGTTTGTTTTAGACTGAGCCTGAGAGTTATTTCTCTCAAGTTGCCTACGTGCACCAGAGCCAATGCTAACTTCTCTGCATTAGTGTATCTGACTTCCGGCCCATGCAGAGTCTACTCACATAAAAGGCTGGCTTTTGCACATTGTCCTTATCTCTGATCAGGACTGCACTGATCGCTTCTTCGCAAACAGCTAAGTATATCAGTAAAGTTTCTCATTCCTGATGAGTGGTCAGTGTTGGCAGCTCGGCTAAGTAAGCCTTAAGGTCTTCAAAGGCCTTTTGGCTATCTTCATTCCACTGGAAGGGACTTGTTTTTCTTAAGACTTTGAAAAATGGTAAGGCACGTTGTGCTGATTTAAACAGAAATCTGTTTAGAACGGCCATACGCCATGTTAATCTTTGTACTTCTTTGATGCTCTTTGGGGGTGGCATAGACCTCAATGCCTCAATTTTATCTGGATTCGCTTTGATACCTTCCTTGGTGATCATGTACCCCAGGAATTTACCTAACCTGACCCCAAACGTACACTTTTTGGGGTTGATCTTCATCTGCGTTTGTCTGAGCACACTGAACACTTCTCTGACGTCAAGCATGTATTGCTCAAGAGACCTGCTCTTGATCAGGAGATCATCTAAAAACACCTCCATACATCTTCCAATCTGGTTATCAAAGATTTTGTTTACCGCTCTCTAATATGTAGCTTCAGCATTCTTCAGCCCAAAGGGCATAGTGATATAGCAGAAGGTGCCCAATTCAGTTATGAATGCAGTTTTTTCTGCGTCTTCGGGATCCATGGCTATTTGATGGTACCCCTTATAGGCATCTAAGAATGCAAATACTTCAAAACCAACTGTGGAATCCACTAACCTGTCGATTTTGGAAGCAGGTAGCAATCTTTTGGGCAGGCTCTGTTCAGGTCGGTGAAGTCCACACACATCCGCCAACTTCCATCTGGCTTCTTCACCAATACTAGGTTTGCTAACCAGTCCGGATAAACCATTTCCCTTATGATATTAGCTTGAAGTAACTTATTTACTTCCTTCTCAATTGCCTCCATTCTTTCCTTAGCGAAGTGCCTCTTATTTTGCCAAACCGGTCTCCTGCTCGAGTCGACGTTAAGTTTGTGAAAGGCCAGCTCGGGCGACAAACCTGGCATGGCCTCCATTTTCCATGCGAAAACGTATCTGAATTCTTTCAGTACTTTAACAAGTTATACTTTATGTTGCTCTGGGATCCATGACCCCACGTTCACAGTTAGGTTTCTTTGTTCTTCCCATAAACTCACTGTCTCAATCTTATCCTCTGAGGTCCAACCTTCTTCATGTTCTGGAAGCAATTCTTCAACTGAAACTTGTTGCACCATCATTTTTTGTTGACGGTAGCCGTGTAACAGCTCCTGGCCGTTTCCACGTCGCCTTTGATCTCCGCTGACCCCTGTAAGGTTGAAAACTTCATGCTTATATGAGTTAGGGAGATTATTGCTCGGAGGTCGATCAGTGCAGGTCGTCCCATGATAACATTGTAAGCTGACGGCGCCTTGACTACAACATAATCGACCATAAGGGTCCAGCCCTTTGGGTCTTCTCCGAAGGTGGTTGGTAATCTTATCATGCCCATAGGATGGACTGGTGGTCTTGCGAATCCAAATAACGGAGCTGAGACAGGTGTCAGCTCGGCATTCTTTAACTTCATGGATTGAAAGACGTTATAATACATTACATTGACGGCACTTCCCGTGTCAACACAGATACGTTTCACAACATACTTATTGATCACAACTTCAATAACCTGCCCCTCATTGTTAGTTACTAAAGGAAGGGAGTCCTTGGGACCATAGGTTACCTCTGCAGAGAGTCTCTGTCTCTTATTTGGGTCGGGGGGGATGGCAGCTCGGTCACTGGCCTTCCCCTCAGCTCGTGCGTTGTTGCTCAGGCCTCCTGAAATCGTGTTAATGGTGTTGATAGGTCGGTTATCCATACGCCCCTCCGGATCGGGTGAAAGATCTCTTCTGCGTCTTGGCTCATCTCTGCGGTCATGATCCAGGTTATAACCTCTTCTTTTAAACTCTCTTCGCCCTCTGGGCTCCGAGTTCTGAGATCGGTCAATGACCTCATCCAAATTTCTTTCCATAACAACTGCGTCTATGTCCGGCAGTGCTCGAAGTCATGCCCGATGTCTTGGTGGTACTTGCAGTACTTGGTTTGATCTCTTTTTTCACGAGGACCCCTCAGGGGAGAAGGAACTCCGGCTATACCTTTCTTTTGCATTATTGCGAGGACCTGCTCGCGTCATCTGTTTAAAGGGATAAAATCCCACTCCTGCAGAGCGCCCTTCTTTCCTAGTCGGTCTGATACGGGTGCTGCTACTCGATCCCATACTGATTTGCATTTCCTGTCAGGTCGATAATCTGACTTATATTTCTTGGAGCTCTCTGATTCCCTTTTCAACCGATTGGCCTCTTCACCTTGGCAATGCTTATAAGCCTGCTTCATACACTCTTCAATAGATCTGGGAAGTCTGCTATTTAATTTAGCGTATAATCGACCTTCTCGTAGACCTGCTACGAAAGAGGTGATCAGGAGATGCTTCTCTGTTTTCCGGACCTGCCTTGATTCTTCATTGAATCTTTTCAGATATTGCAGCACGGTATCCTCCTTCTTCTGCCTGATGGTGAGAAGGTAGGTAGTGTTTCTTTGAAATGGCTTGGCCGTGAAAAAAGCTTGTAGAAACTTCCTAGCCAGTGTCTCAAAGTTAGAGATTAACTGAGGTGGCACTGCCCGTAAGTAAAGCAGGAAAGGCTTTACACTTCATCTCCTCTGGTGTGCAATCTAAGTTCATATGCGTCAAATATTGGAAAAGATGATCTTGAGGGTCTTTAGTGCCATCATAAGGTTCCAATTTAGGCACTTTAAACTTCTCTGGACGCGGATAGTTTACTATCTGCTCTGAAAACGGCGACTAGAATGACAAATCATCTGACTTCCGCCCTAGTATTCCATCGAGCTCTGCTCGGGCAGCCTCCTGGGCTTGAGTATTGACCTACCTTCTCCACACATTAGATGTGGAGGATAGGGTGTCCCCTTTATCATCTTTGTGTGATGGGTTGGCCTTAGGGGTGTTATCTTCAGGAACACCTTCTTCCCGCCCCTTTAACGCTAGACCAAGCACACTTTTAAACGCAGGCATGTCCAGGCTTCTTAGAGCCACCAACATGGCTTGTTGAGCTGGATCAACAAGCACCTTTTCTTGCTGAGTTTGATGCTGGCTTGTGGTGGCGTTTGGATCCTTCTCCCCGCCGCCTGTTTGGCCAGCAGCAGTTGCGGTGAGATCAGCTTCCTGGATCAATGGATCTTGCGTTTGGGTCTTTTTCCCAGTATTCTTTGGTGGTGCCATTGCTTATTCTTGATTAAATCGCTGGAAAGACACCCTCCTTATAGCGTCAATTGACGATGTTGGATATCACCTATTAAATAATCCGGGCCTAACTAACTCCCAGAACGATTTATCAAGAACACATAACAATGGAGATGGTGATTTATGTTTGTTTTAGACTGAGCCTGAGAGTTGTTTATCTCAAGTTGCCTACGTATCCAATGTGTGTAATCGGAATCAAGTCCTCCGCAGTTCCTTACAGATTGTTTTTATTGGGGGCGTCTCGCCTTATTTCTTGTTCTACAAGTATTAGGATTTGTTCATTAACCCCTAAGGATTAACGCGTGTAAATCCCTTTGATTTAGGGATAATTATGGTTATATTCGATTGACAGGATCAACGTCCTATAATCATGGGATTCTTTCCATGTTTATCTTATTATATAGGCACATGTTTGAATATCGAAATAAGGAAAGCTCCGCTGAGCTCCTCAGGTCGTCTCGACCTGGGTTGTATGGCCTGCCCTCCACTCTAACCGAGCCATCCTACGGTGGTCTAGTCGGGAAGGGCATGTCAGACCTCCTACCTGGGGTTTAGGCATGTTCTACCAGGTTGGTGTGGGGCTCGTGGCCCTCATTACTACTCTTCTCTTTCTTCATTTACTACACATCTATTTTCTGAATGACACGTATCAATGTCTACTCCGACCCTCGTCAATGTTGTTTATATTTTCTTAAATTATATGAAAATTATAAAATGAATTATATTTTGACATAAAAAGAGTTTTTTTTTTAGGAATAATAGTGGTAGGAATGAATTACGCGGAATTTTACGATGTTGAATTGTAGTATTATAAAATTTTCAATGTCCCATGTCCATGTTTTCCACTCTCTCCATCAGTTGGACAGGAGTCTTCCCCACTCCATTTCCTCTGTAACTACATTTCGTATGGCCCTCTGATTCACACAGCACCGCCTTTTTATCTCCTCTTTCACTCCGTTACGTCATTTGCCCGCTTACTTTGAATCTCCATTGGAGTCCAAGCTTTTTCCAGGTACAAAAAGCTAGAAGGAGGAATATAAGCCATGGATAAATTTGGATCGCCTTACGCTAGGAATCATAACGGCTCATTCAACTACCGAAAACTGGACCACGATTCACTGAGGTCGACAAACGGCGGTGACTTCTCCTTTGGTGGTGAGAACGACCGGCGATTTGCATTCAGCCGACAGTCTTCGTTTCAGCAGGCGACCCCAGCATCGCCGTCGCCACATACGCCTTTATCTCTTTCGTCCAATGATCTTTCGAAGCCGTTTCTCTCTCGGACTGTTTCCAGCATCGATATTCCTCCAAACGTTTATTCGCATTTGAAGGATACGAAGGATGATTTGTTCTCGGCTAGTTCGGCGATTTCGTTGATTTATAGAGGAGTTAGGTCAGGGAACAAGCAGATGAGGAAAGTCTTTTTGCTTATATCGCTTAATGTTGCATATTCTACGGCTGAATTGTGCATAGGACTTTTATCTGGCCGTGTAGGTATGTTATTTCTTCAGAATTACCTAAATATCGTTAGTTATGCTAAAATTCGTAATCCAGTCAATAGTATTGGGTGCCTCAAGTGTATTGAAAACGTATGCTTGATTGCCCAAGTTAGGCTTAACTTACAAGATTTAAGCTTGAGTACTTTTTTTGCTGAAATATCATACAGAGTAGCTTGACTAGTAATCTGGTAATGAGTAGCTGAGCAATCAACTACTTGTTTGAGCTTGAAAAGTGGGAAATGAATCTGTGGCCTTAGTTGATTGTGATACACTTATGGAACTTTGCCTCTTACCACTTTATGCTCAACATATGTGCTTGCTTAGTTCTCTGCTTGAATATCATGGTGCTTTTGTGTTTTCCAATGATATTTATTGTCTGTCGCTTTAACTTCAGGTTTGGTGTCTGATGCGTTTCACTTGACATTTGGTTGTGGTCTGTTGACATTTTCTTTATTTGCAATGGCATTTTCTCGTAGAAAGCCCGACGGTCTATACACTTACGGGTAAGTGTATTCACTTTGTTGCTTACAACACCTTTTAACTGATAAATCTCATCAAAATTATTTTCTGAGGTTGGTTTCTAAAAATTAGCTAAATGATCTTGAGAATCATCTAGTTTCATTAAATATTGCTACTTTTATCTTTTTGTTATCTTTTTTGTTTCTTTGACACTTCAATTCAATGCATTTTCATTTGGTATATTCCATGAAAGCATTTTTTAGTACCTTTCCTTCAATCAAAACCTGGTTTTTGATCCACCAATTGATCCAAGTATGCTGTCTATCAGGTATAAAAGGCTCGAGGTTTTGTCTGCATTCACCAATGCTGTAAGTACCCGAGTTTGAGTATCTATCGTCTTTTACTCACTTCTGTTTAACAAAAACTACAACAACAATAATAACAGTGAAAATGTTGGTGTTATGACTTATGAGTAACTTATCTTACACATAGTTGGGGGCACACATGCTCTGTTCTTTAAACAGGTGATAGTTCGGGTTGGCATAGTAGTTTCTTTCTGCAAGCACTTGTCTTATACTACCTGCCTCCCCTAGTAACTGTCACGTTCTTTCTTTTCACTCTGATTAAGAAACATAACATATGTGTTGTCATTTGTTTTTTTATGGACATATGTACCTGTGATTCTATGCTTTTATTGGAAGATGAAAGGATTATGAGTAGTAAATGGATAGATGAATATGGGTGTATTTGAAAAAAGAGTAATTAATGATGTATCGGCATTCTAGAAGCACATATTTTGGGACAATTTTTTTCTTTCAAACAAGGGACAGTTATTAAGGTACGGAGGTACTATCTTTTGCTTTAAGATTAATAATTATTGGCATACCTTGGTGATAATGGTGTCATTATTAGTAAATTATTTATCTTGGGGTAGCATGTCTAATAAGTTTGCCTTCAGAATGTTTGTCTGGTTCCTATCTCCTTTTTCAGGTACTTCTCTTCATATCCGTTGTGTTAATATTGCTATCTTCTCTTTCTGTTCCTGGTGTAGCCAGCTGTTTCTTTTGTTTATGTCATTCTCCTTAGCAGTGGAAGCACTTCATGCTTTTATCCAAGACGAGTCTGAACACAAGTAAGTTGCTAGCGTTATGATTCACATGATCTAATCCCTGGCATATGTTTCATTTTTGGAGGGCATTTGGTCAAACTAGAATACAAGAATCAGTGAAAATTTAGCAGAAACTAGGAAGAATGGGTGACTGTTTTGTTTGTTGATTTCTGCTGATACTTTAATAAAATTATCCTATACCAATTGTGAGATTTTTTGTTCAACGATATACACAAAAATTGCTGTTGTAGTGTTCTAAGTTTTAGAGATCTGCATCTAAGTGGGATTTTCTGTTGATCAATGTTTCATCATTTCTAGGCACTACATGATAGTCTCAGCTGTGACAAATCTGCTGGTCAACCTCATTGGTGTCTGGTTGTTCCGTAATTATGCTCGCATTAACCTTGGTAAGCCTCTTTTAAAACACTGAATTTGTCTCTTCGCTGTTCATTTCCTCTTCACATTTTCTTATGATGAAATGTGGCCGTTATCCTTGGAATTTCTCCTTAGATTTGCTAGTCCCAGCATTACGGGCACTATAGGATTTTAATGTTGATCCTGGCTCGATATTTTCCCAACTCATTGTTGTGTCCAGCTTTCGTGCTTTTCCCATTGTTTCTTGCTGGGTCATTGAGTATGAAGATGTTTACGTGGTGTTTTTTTGGTTACCCCTTTTGGGGCCCTCGGTATCCGAAGCCCACTGACCCGACTACATCTGGAGTGGATCTATTGAGTGCCCACAGAGGTCAACTCTTACTGGGGGGTTTGATCTGGCCCAAGCTCTTTAAATATTGGCTCCCACCTAAGGAGAATTGAACCTGCGACCTCCCGGGGCATTCTCAAGCCACTTACCACTTGAGCCAAGCTACTGGGTTTGTTTACTCGGTGTTCGAATGCATATTTAGCTGTTGCATTTTCCTTACGTTCTCATGTCTGTCATTATGCTTTACAACTTTTGCTCTTTAACATTTTCGGTTCATGGAGCCTTGTCATAGCGGCAAAGTGTCATCGTGTGACCAGAGGTCTAAACAGCTTCCCATAGAAATATAAGGCAAGCTTGCATACAGTAGGTCTAAACATCCGTCCATATCTGGAGCTTGCATAGATGGGATGTTTTCATGTGTGGAGCTGCCCATTATCTTTTCCCTTCATGCTGTTAGACTGAGGGAAAAGATGTAGACTGATTGTCTACATTTTATCGGCAGTGAAGAGTTGTATACCTTCTCCCCTTCCTCTTCGGCACTTTTGGTGGTTAGACTGGTCTCCAACCATCTTCATTGGATCTTGACCCAAGGAACGGTTGTAACAATCAAGTTTTATACTTAGAGACAGGATGAATAATCCCTCTTGATGAAATCATAGGGATGGTGTTGCTTAGCCAAATCCATGCCTTACTTTCTTTAATCACAACTTCAGTGACCCCAATCTTATATCCTTTCCTCTGTTTTATCTATCACCATGCCAAGCATATTTCTGTATATGAAGAATCAGTTTTAAACCCTCGGTTATTTTTTATGGGAGTTTGACACTTGATATCGATGTATGACTGCTCAATCTTTTTTTATGATCATCGTCACTGATCCATTGCCAGCAGTCCATAACTATTGCGTCTTGATTCCACGTATCTCCTCATCACCTGAATGATGTATAACTTACCAATACAAATTTTGCAAGAAGGTTATTTCAGTTAATCAACTTGTCCAGAATATCTGGTGGCTCCACTCTGACCATTGATACACATTTTAAGAAAATGCACAATAGGTTCAACAGGGACATACATCTGCAGTTTCCTCTTTCCTCTCACCTGTACCAGCCCAATTGGTATTTCCAACACTCACAGCTCGTGCAGCCTTTTCATCAATCATAGTCTCAGGTTATGGCGATCACACATTTCACACAATGTCAGTGACGTAGAACTTGATCCAGAAACCATTTGCGGAGGAAGTGATGGTCAGGGGATCTTAATCCCAGATGGAAAAGGCACCTAGAAAAGAACTTCCAGCTCCGAAGGTAAGCACTGGATGCTAGTGGATCTTAACCCCAGGAGGGATGGGCCAGAATCAGCAGATGATAGATGATGACGGCTTTATCTGAGAAACTTACTGCAACGTCTGCCGAGCTGCCCAGTAACCACCACCTTATCACTCACATTTCAAACTGCCTGCTATGTCAAAATTTCAGGGAAAAGCTAGCTCTTCAGGAAGAGAGAGATATACTCTTCCTACTTTAGATGGTTTAATGAGTGATAATGTGAATTTTGCTCTAATTAGGTTGCTTGAATGGCTCCTTGTTTTGGTCATTTCATGAGTTATAAGGTGAATTTTCTGTCGTGAGAGAGTTTAAATTACTGCCTTCTACCAAGTGTTTTATGATCATATTAATCCTCTTCTTTATTGACTGTTATTCTACAGTCGTCACACCATGAATGCGTAAACTTTATTCAGCATCGGCTAGTCAGTTTCTTTGTTCATTTGTAAATGTAGTATTTACCCAATTAACTTCTTGTTTTGTTTTTGCACTAATATCACCTGCTAGTACTGTTAAAAGAAAATTTTGCATTTAGTTTACAGGAGTGCTGAAGATATGAACCATCATTCTGTCTGCCTGCATGTTATTGCTGATTCGATTCGTAGGTATGATACCACAACCTGCAAGTCACCAAAAGCTCCTTTTGCTAACAAATGTGATTGTGCATTTTCCTTTATTTCCATGATCTTCTAAGCTTTTCTACTTAAATTTTTCAGTGCAGGTTTGATACTAGCCTCATGGTTGGTAGCTGTTGGGTAAACATTCCGTTTCCTTTTTATTTGTATCCCTTGCACGAAGCAGAATTTTAGTATATAATGTGGGCATCCATCCTTTCCAGGGTAAACAATGCTGAAGTTTTGTGCTTGGGACTAGTGTCGGTTACAGTTTTCATGCTTGTAATGCCGCTTTTCAAAGCTACTGGAGGCATCCTTCTCCAGATGGCTCCTCCCACCATTCCATCTTCAGCCCTTAGCAAATGCTGGAGACAGGTAGCTCCTAAATTTAAATTAGGTTTTAATTAGGCTGTTGAGAATCCTGAGTTTCCGTTTGCATGATTATCTTGGTCTTTCCACTTAAGGCTACTGGTTTATGATAGGTTACCTCGCGTGAAGACCTAACCGAACTTTCCCAGGCTCGTTTTTGGGAAGTCGTGCCAGGTCAGGCCATTGGCTCAATTTCCCTGCAGGTATGCTGGCATCACGAAATCATACAATAAATAGCAATCTACTTTTTATTAAGCTCTCTGACAACATGGTGAATTAATATTGCGGTGTGATGGTTTTGTTTTACAGTTGAAGAGGGGAATGGATGATCGTGGGATACTCCATTATGTGCATGATTTGTACCATGAGCTGGGGGTACAAGACTTGACTGTACAAATCGACCACACATGATGAGCACATTGTTGCAATTCGGTGGTTCTTCACAGCTTCTAGGATATAAAATACGTATCAAACTGAAATTCTAATACACGTTTCCAACAGTGTGATGCATGTAAACTCCGCGACAAATTTTGTATCGAGAACAATTTATTAGATTTGATAAATGAAAAGAATGCATGCATGTTTTTCTAGAGGTCCAGTCAAAGGACCTAGAAACTGATGGATTTGTTTTAGCAAGGTGATGGATAGCAACATTGTCAGACATCGCTTAATTAAAGAGAAAGTATATATAATAAAAAGAAAAACATGAAGCAATGCATGTGGGGTAGTTATTTTTCCGGCCGAGTTTGGAAATGGGATAGGGTTTTTTTGTTGGATTGAGTTTGGAAATGGGAACGAATTCAACTTTTTCAAGCAAGTTTGTTAACTGAGAAGCTCCTTAAAATTGAACTAAATTGAGAGATTAAAGACACTATACTGGAATATAAACACAGGATCAGAGAAGTAAATCTTCCAGAAAATGCACCAAAGATTGCACCCTTATTTTAACATTTGGAAAAAGACATGACAACATTATACCCAACCTTAAGAAACCGTTACATAGCCTCACAAGAAAGATAGAAGCACTGGGCTTATTCAATCCCTATTCTTCACCCGCAAGAAAAAGGGATCCGTTCGAAAGACAAAAAAAAAAAAAAACACATATCTTTGTTCAACAAAAAGTACAACAAGATGTCTAGTTAAAGACTTATCATCACCTCTTCTCCCCAAATGGTAATTTTTTTTATCATAGGTAAAAGTAGAAGTTGTTTGGGGATAATGTGGCATAATGCTATTTACATGCGCAAGCGACTCTTCTTATTTGAGCTCCAAAACCAAGCTCAACAAAATACTACTAGTGCATTATTCAGCCTCTATTGGTAATTTGACTTCTAAGGAACTCCTGAACTGACAGCCTCTGCAAGATAAATATAGAGTCAAAAAGCAAACTCAGTACCCCGTTTCTCAAGAGATGTATATAGTTATATATAAAACACAAAGAAGAAAAAATGGAACTACTATAAATAAATAAAAATAAGCCCTCACCCGTTGTTCCAACCCACTGTGTTCAGGATTTAAAGTCAAAGATTCCAACAGTTGTATGCCTTCTTGAAATCTATCAACAGCTGCAGCCTCATTTCCAAGATTTCTATCCACGTCTGCGACTTTTGCAAGTGAAACCGCAACATCCAATGTCTGCCCATCACAAACTCTCCCACTCAGACAACAAAGCCAGAACCAACCAACAAGTAAAAGTACTAATCACAAAATTCGCCTTTCAGATATAATCAAGAATTTAATCAGTAAACTAAAACATCTGTATACGTATATTCGGAGTCCAGGTACCCCCAAACTAACTTTCACTTTTTGTCCCTCCCAAGAGGGAGGCTCACTCTCTTTCACAGACATTGGACACAACAAGCAGCAAAGAAAATGAGGAAGAAAATCCCACTTGTGTTGGTTGCCACTGAAACACATTCTCAAGTATGCCAATTCACTAGAACATGTTACAAATCCTACCAAAAAGGACATAATCGCATAGGCTATCCTAAAATATAAAATGATAAAATATCAACCCGGAAACCAGTTATGTAGCATAGAAATGGACAAAGAAATCTAAACAATCCTACCTAGAGTTGTCTAGAATGGAAATTGGGTTTCACTTCAACAAGGGAAAGGGAGGGAGAGCTGCAGTTTTCTGTAATTCTACTAACACATTCCCAAGCCAATGCTATTAAGGGCATGCTAAAATGACGTATAAATCTAGCAATGCGCCAAATTTGTTTCTCTAAAATTATATGCTACATAATCAAACAGTGCTACAAGAGAAATAAACATTGGAACAGGCAGAATCTTCAGCACGGTTCAGATAATTCCAGGTGCTAGTCACAAAATGCTCACCTGAGATGGAGCATCGGAATGATCCTTAATTGCATTGCGACGAACCTCCAATGCCCGAAAATAACAAGATCTAGCAGCTTGAAGGTCCCCATCATAATACTTAAGATCTCCAATTTTATTGAGAGATACAGAAAGAGTATGTATTATCTGCAAAAAAAAAATTCCATTACGCAAGTGCGAAACAGGCTTGTAAGCCTGAATCCATAGAACAAACGCCAGCATTTTTAGGATAACCATTATACTTATCAAGGTAGAGAGCTTACTTCCAGGTCGTCTTTAGGCACTGTTGATAAGAAGTCAACACTCTCTTCGAAGTAAGTAATAGCAGAAGCAGGATCACCAATTGTTCGACTGCATTACATTGAGTCGGATTCAGTTTTTGAAGTAAACAACAAATGAAAGTAACCATGATGCAGGTAAAGAAACAAAGACAACACCTCCATACAGGAAATATCTTAAAGACAGAGTCAGCACATACCAGCAATCGCCTAACATACCCAAAACCGCTCCTAGCTGCGAGCACAGTTCTGGTGTGCTCCCTCTTCTTTCCAACTCCTCGCGAATGTCATCAGCACATTGGATCAGCCTTGATTTTGCACTTTCTACATTATTCGCACGAAATGCCTAAAATATAAAGCAATTACCTTGTAAGAACGAACCGTGGGGAAGAGAAGCCTAAATCAATTGATTCCAAGGCAATAAGAACAAACACGGTCCCCTCCAAAGAACCAAGAAGAATTCTAGATTTTGACTTACCCTCATTGCTTGTTGCACCAAAAAAGCACCTCGCTCAAGAGATACATCCTCATATATTACTTTCTTCTTCTCATCCACTTCGGCTTGGTCAGGACTTGCTCCGGATCTCTTAATCCTTGCATGACCTTCAATGAAACGGTCAACGACATTCTGAAGATCTGTGTCAGGTTCTATCTTCTCAATGTCAGCACCACACAATGGACAATCCTTGAAACGTAATATGCAGGCTCTGAAGTTCAATTGATTGCCATGAATTACAGACAATCAGCTAGTATCCAACCAAAAATAAAGAGGGGGAAAGGGGAGAGGGGACAGAGCAAGGGAAAAAATATTTTGCAAGCATTAAAGTAGCCAAGGGAAAGTGCTTACTTGCAATATACATGAGAACAAGGAACACATTTGCTACAGTCAAAAAGGAGAGCTTGGCAAATCATGCAGCTCAGAGGGCCCAGCTTAAATGTTTCAGAATCATAGCCAAAGGGACATTTGGGAGACATACGGGCAGACTCCCCACTATCATTTCTTGGCTTGCCATCATGCCCTACCTGCTTTTTCATGCGTGTTGCGTGTAATTCAAGATTTGTTACAGGAATCAATCAGCAATGTACGTCCTTCAGGATCCTAACCTAAATAAATATTACAAGAATACAAAGGCCCTACCTGCTGTTTATGCGGGCAATCTGAAGATTTCTTGGCAGCTGCATCATCCGGACGAGCGGCTTTTACAAATGGACAAACAGGTGTCATCTTTTTCAGTACCCCTTAGGAAAGATAGCTGACAAAAAGACAATCTAATAAGATGACCGGTAAGTGCGATTGATGAAAAGCAACATCTACAAGATTAAAAATTGATATCAGTACAGCAGACTAAGCAAAGTAATCAAGTATAAGGAGCATTGAATGTGTCAAATTTCAAGTCTTAAGTAGAATCAAAAGTTGATTGCCAAAATCAACAAGAAAAAAATTGTCTAAATCGTTGATATAAGATACCCCGTCAATTTCCAAAGTGTGTTTCATGAAATAAATGACTTTATACAATTAGAAACCAAATAATAATTTGCTCCTCCAATGTGAAACCAGAAACCTATACATCCTAGAGAAATAGAGCTAACTTGCCAAGAGAACTCCAATTCCAAATCCAATTCAGAAATATGGTTTGAATGCGTGAAACACAAACGCAATTGTGCTTTAAATGAGTAAACAAAAGCATTTAAGTAAGTCTGCTTATTAAAAAATAATAAGTATTTGGGACGTACATAGAGAGTACCATCTTTCCACGTCTTACGACTAAGACTCTTGAAATTCATGAGACGTGTATAGTTGGTTAAGAACTAAAAGTTAAATTACACTAAAGGCTGCTAAAGATTAACTTTACAAAGTATGTTACATCCTTTTAATCAGGATTATAAATCTAAAGAAAGAAGAAACACTATAAACGAACAAGTCTTCCCCACTTTAGAAACCAGGCATCCTTTTTTATCACCACCAAGTAGAAGAATATTTTAGCCTTCAAATGCTGAAGAACTCAGCTACTTAATCATTTCTAACAGCAAACCGTGGATGTGTTCTACTCCAAAGTCCCAACCAACTGTGCACCTACCCCTCCCCTCCTAAAAAAAATCACCCAACCGTTTTGATTATGGGTCCAAGTCATTTTTTTTAAACATAAATTTCCAAATTTATAAATATATGAGCCTGCAAATGCTGGTAGATTATCATAAAGGCTCGCCTCATTAACACATCATCTCTCATGAAATTTCGCAAGGAAAAATCAAAGACACTATATACTTCAACAAAAATTAATCCAACTTTCTTCCAAATAACGGTTCCCTTTTTTACAACAAATAAAATTACCAAATTAGGGCACCAATTATCACACGAAAACATTAAATTCCTACATGAGTCCTAAAGTCCTAATATGGGTTCTAAAAAGATAATCAAACAAACTGAAAGAATGGGCGTCCAAAATCCGGATGTGACAACGAATATTGTTGATAAAAGAAATGCAAAACAAAACAAAAACACGCACCTTTTTTTTTCTGCCTGAAAGAATTAATATGCTCCGTGAATACTGTGTATGAAGAATTTGGATAAGAATGGTTCGCGAATAGAAGCTTTGAGCTCGAATTTAGGTGTTTGTCAGTTTTTCCTAATTGGTTGAAGAGTAATTTGGGTTTGAAGTTAAAAAACCGTGGGGTGGAGAGGGCAGATCTAATAAATAATTCAATGGAATTCGTAGTAACGTGATAGGGTGAGGAAAAAAAAAAAAAAAAAAAAGAAGAGAAAATCCAGGTGGCGGAACCTCTTACACTAACAATTTTTTTTTAATTTTAGGTTTTATATAGGAAGGTTTTATCGGGTGACATATATTATGATACTAATTTATTTCTAAACTCTTACACGTTAAGAGTCTAATGAGTGAAATGAATAAAAATGAGAAGCTTTAATTTATGTCACTTGATACAACCTTCATACAACTGTTGTACCATAAAATTGTTTTTTTTACGTATGCTTAAACGGTATAAAATGAGAGATTTTATGGTACAACGGTTGTACGATGTGACTTACATTAAAGTCTATCATTTTTACTCTCTTTCACATAATATATTTTTATTATGTGTGAGAGTTGAGAAATCAAAGGTTGTAATATACTCCATTTGTCCCGCAATATAGGGGTTTTGGTACTTACACACAGTTTAAATAAGTTAATAAATGACTTGTTTTTTAAAAGTTAAAAAGATCTATATTACGGGACGAAGGGAATATGTATTATAAATTTTTTCCGTAAAAGTGCCTAATCTCACTGATTCTATCTGATTTAATAGGTGTGGCAATAATATTACCCTAATTTTTTTCTACTGAAAAAGATAATAATCGAAATATTTTCATTGTTTATGGATAATTGAAAATCAGGCAACTTGACAATTTTTTCAGGTGATACTTTTGTGACATTAGGAAACAAGCTTCTCATATTTATTTTATGGAAAATCATAGTTACCCTTACATAACATCTACTAGTAAAACTCATCCCGTAAAAATTAAAATAAGAATTGTCTACCTGATCATGCATTTACCTTTTTTCAAAAGAAAGATGATGCTCTTCTCAAAAAAAAAAAAAAAAAAAAAGATGATGCATTTACCTTACCTGTAGATATTATCTATGCTTATTACACGATCGAAGTATTACCTCCGTTTCAAAATAAAAGTCTGTTTAGTATTTTGGATTTTTTCTAAAATATAAGTCCATTTAGATAACCAATAAAACATTATTACGTTTTTCTCCTTTTATCCTTTATTTATTATATACTCAACCACTTTTCATTACTTTATATTAACAACGATCAAATATCATTTTAGTTGTTAAAATTAAAATTACCGACACATAATCAATTCAACCAGTGACTTACATTTTGAGACGCAGACAGTAGTAAGATAAAAATAAAAATAAAAATAAACATAAAAATTGACAGAAATAGTAACACAAAAAACACTAAAATTTAGTGAGAAAGAAAGAAAGATTGTGGTTAGAATGTAAAATGGCGTGTAAAGCAACAAGGGGACTTGTGCTCCTACGATTTTGTGCCACTTGACTTTATATGGACCATGTTGCCACACCCGCATTCTCCCAACACCCACACGCTAACACGCTCAAGGCAATTGACCTTTCGCATTTTGGCTTTGATCGGAATAGTAATGAATTGAGATACTTCTTTCTCTTTTACTCCATTTCAGGAGTGGTAGAAACAAAGCAACACATTACGTTTATGTTTTGGATATTGAGTTTTTATCTTTAAAAAAAAAAAACATCTGGTATGTATTATATTAAATTAAGTATAATTTGTACGTCGGTGTGACTTTAGTACTTTCAGGGTGCAATGCGGAAGATGAAATAATGACTTGAGAATTGAAGTTGATCGAAAAACAACACAAATTGCAAATATATCATTGCTTCAAGTCTAAACCAAAAGACGGAAAGTAACCAAAACGATTGAACTGCTAAGCCATCAATTGGCGATACAAGTGACTAACTAGAACAATTGATATAAAAACTCTCAACTAACACAACACCTCACATTCCCGGAGTGCGGACAAAATTAAATAAAAAGGAGTAAATACAAAAATACTTAATAAATTATAGTAGTAGCGTTGAATCGACATAAACAACAACCACGATTATTTAAAAGAGCACTATCAAATAATAATGAACACGCACTTACCTCTGCAAGCCCAACTAACACAACACTACTAACAAGGGATTTGTTACACTTGATTTAAGGGCACGACGCATAGTGAAGTGCACCACAACACATAGTCAACTCCTCATATGACACGAGTCCAACCTGAGTGGAGTCCTCCTCCAAGTTATGAAAAAGAAGAGGATGAAGTTAACTAACCACCTATATTAATTCACATAAAGATTTTTCTAAAGACCACTACTATCATTTACCGTTTTACAATATCCAAGTCTGCTCAACACATTGCACAGGTAGATTCAAAGCTTCACTTGATTTCTTGGGTTTGGTTTTTTAAATACTTTTTCACCAGCTGCAAAATTAACTAAGTGTGTGTGTGTTCTATGCCTTGGCCTCTTCTCGGAATTGGTTTCTGCATCTATTCAACATTAACAATGCTTTTTTACATGATGATCCAAGTCGGTGCTAAAGCGTTCTATGATTCATATTGGGCCTCATGTCGCATTACATGTCGTTCCGTCAGCGGCTACTGGATATTCCTCGGTATTGCCTTAATAAGTTGGCTTTCAAGAAAAAAAAAAAACAAACCACACGATCGGGCCATGACAAACACCACCTGTGAGCTTTTAACATTTTTATTGCACGATCTTCATCAACACATAGTAAAGCCAATTCCCCTGTTTTGCGACAATCAAGCAGTCATACACATAGCCGAAGATCGAGTTTTCCATGAACGAGCCAAGCACATCGAGTTTCATTGTCATGTTGTTCGTGAACGAACCAAAGACATAGAGTTGTTTCCAAACAAACACGTTGAAGAATGAGTGAAAGGGACTTAAAATGTAAAACAATTGATTTCACATAATACAAATTGAACAAGTCACATCTTGATAAACAATCAGAAAATTCTTCTGAATTAACTAAATAAATAGCTGGCCTATGCACAATCATTTTCTTGTCCTATGCAATACATAGGTGGTGACCACTTAAAATTATGAGTTTCTATTGGCACACCTCAATTTACTACTGACACTCTATTACTCCAGACACCACAAAAAATTACTTCGACTTCCGGTGATTTTTTATAAAGTGAACGTCAGTCACACTGGTGTTCCTTGTTGAACACCAACGCCAATGATATCGACGTTGTGTTCAATAAAGAAACACTAAAATGACGTTCGCTTTATAAAAAGTGTTAAAACTTAAAACGTCGACGCGACTTTCATTCGCGCTGTTGCGCAGACACCAACGCCAATGCCATTGGCGTTGGTGTTATCACGTGATATTTTTTTCATCCGAAAAATTAATCAAAAAATAGATGTCAATAATAATTTGAGGTGTGCCGATAGAACCACCTAAAATTATTCTTCATTCCTTATTACAACCGCCTCTTTATACCGACCATTGACAAATGGCTTGCATTTAAAAAAACTACAGTTTGTCCTTAGCATTTGAAACTTCTCCATTTGACAAAGATTGATTGCTTTCATATACAGAAAATGTTGTGAAATAGTCTAATACTTTCATTATAAAACACTTCTTTTTTTAATAATATTGAATAAATTACATGTATATATAATCTAGAAAGACAAAAAGAATGTTCATCTTCTTGTAAATATAATCAAAGATGCAGAAACCTCTGAAAAAGAAGATCTTGATTCAACATTTCAGCCATGAACATACCTTAGAATATACTAATATTTTACCTGCAGGCTTTTGTACCTGTTTCGGTTGCAACCACGTTATATCGCCCGGAAAACATTTTTACAAGTGCAAGATTTGCCATTTTTATCTTCACCAAACATGTTATGATATGCCTCAAAAGATGCAACATCCGGTCGATCCGAATCATCATCTTACACTGCTTGCAATGGATTCACCAGTAGACAATTCTGTTGTCTGCTTAGCTTGTCGACGGCTAGTCACCGGATTTTATTACAATTGCGCGAGATGTGGAAGTTTCTATCATGCTCTGTGTCTTTATGTACCTTTATCAGTTCAACTCCCTGTTCATTCACACACGTTGAAGCTCGAATATTCGCCACCATACGAGTTTCAATGTGATATATGTGATAAGCCTAGTTATATTGGGTGGCTTTATAGATGTGGGCTTTGTGAATTTGATGTACATATTTCTTGTGCTGCCATGGATGATCAGCTAAAGCAGAGATCTTTGGATATGAAGTTGCTGCAAGAAGATATGAAGGGCAAAAATGGGAATTTGGATAATCAATCTCAATCACAATCTCAAGATCTGCTTTCAATCTCAGGTTTTCAAGAAACTGGGACACCAAGTCATCAACTTTTTTCAATAGATTTGACAAGTAATTCAAAATATAGTCAAGCAAAATCCCAGAAGTTGAATATTTTGGAAACCAATGATTCAACCTCAGAAGTTAGCTACAATATTGAAATCGATGGTGAAAATGAGGACGATTCGATGTTGTCAAGCCAACCAATTAATGATGTACAGGAAAAAGATCAATCTGTAGTGAAACCACATGCTTGGAGAAAATTAGGGAGAAAATTAGGGACAGAGACCGATTCGTCTAGAGGAGAAGCATTCAAAACAGACAATGCAACTGTTAAATATCAGGCCAATAAATCAAATGTGAGTATTTTTACGCGCTATTTAGTTCATGATGAAATAATTATTGAGCAATACATATATATCAAGAATAGGTCTGTTGTATTAATACAGTTTGTATCCTAATTGCAGACACATTGCAGATGTTCATGTTTATGCTGGTGAATAAGATCAAAGCTTTAAGTGTAAATTTAGAGGCATTTGGTCGAATTAAGCCCGTGATCAACACACGGACCGTATTATGTAGGCTGCTAGCCTGATACTTAGAACAAGGTGAAAAATGTATGATAAATCAGAAGAAATACTTAATTGTTTGAAGATTTATTATGGAGCGGAATCCAATAATGCTGAATTGTTCTATTCGTCATTGATTGAGTTGGATTATTTGATTTGGAGTATTAGAAATAGCATCAAATGTTAGTTTTTGCATACATTTGTTGAAGACTGAAGATACAGTCTTGTAAAGAGTGAGATATTGCATGCTTCCAATGACACTTTTGTACATGCTTGCATCTTAAAATGGATTTTCTTGATTTAAAGACAACTGCTACCCTTGAACCATGGTAGTAGGGCATGGTTTACGATTGTCCATTTGCACTCTTTTCAAGAGTTGATAAGCATAAGATATTTGTGAGAGATACAACATATGATCTCTAAAACCATCATGCCAAGAAAATGTATGGCATGTAATTGGTTGATAAACTTACTAGTCAATTGCTTTGTAGTTCTTGTGACTTGGACGTCATCCACATATACAAGTCCATACACTTTTTGATCAGCATTTTAAAAACGAGCAATGAATTATCACACATTGACAGTTTGAATCCTCGGGCTAATAATTGATTTATCGGGGCTTCAAACCAGGCTATAGATGCTTGTTTAACTCCACAGAGAGTCTTTTTAAGTTTACACACATAATGAGGTTTGATGGCATCTTCAAACCCTTCTGGTTTGGGCATGTAAACTTCATTATCTAGAAGACCATTCAAGAAGGCGCTGTTGCCACAACAAGAGCCGAAATTATTCTAATGGTGGGAAACTTAACCACAAGAATGAAAGTCTCATGAAAGTCCACTCTATAAGCATGGATGTACCCTTTGGCCACAGGCCTAGCAATGTGTTTAAGAATGTTGCCATCAATATTCAGATTCAACATGAATATCCTTTGTTGCCCACCATATGTTGATTATGTGAGGGAGATACAAACTCCCATGTTTTATTATTGTATAGCCTTATATTCATCAATCATTGCATGTTCCTACTGAGGCCGTGCAAATCTTCTATAGAACATGAAGGTTCTATGGATAGTGGTGAGAGGTAGAAGCAGCCACGACTGAGTAGGTTTTAATTTTGAAGATCTTACATTTGGCCTTGTCATATGATGTCTAGGTAAATGAGGAGTAGTTAAATTAGGTTTATTTGTGAGGTTGAAGGATATGACATGTATGCATTTAGTCAAGTTTTCATTATCATGTTCAAAATTGGTGTATGAATTCGATGTAGACTGTGATGTGAATATGATGTGAGTGATCTAGATTGAAAGTGAAGATTCAACCTGAATTATGAGAACCAGATGAACCTTGACCATAAAAAGGTCCTGCTTCAAGAGTGATTTCTGATGCAAGATCCAAATTGGACAAATGTTCCTTGTGAAAAGCCAGGTTAGGAAAAGTGATAAAGAGAACAAAAGAGACTGTTTCGGACACATGGAAAATTCTTAAGATGGTCATTGATTAAACTTTCCAGCACATTTCTTGAGATGTAAACATTACCAGACTCATCAAGACACTTATACCCTTCATGGCTTAAATTGAGACCAATTAACACACTTTTTGGAATGAAACTTAAACTTCACAGGAGGAAAAGATTTAGGGTTTGGACCATGCACAACCAAAAACTTTATAATCTTTGTAGTTAGGTTTTGCTTTGTACATAGATTCAAAGAGAGATATGTTATGTAACGCAAGTGTAGGAAGATCGTGTATAATGGAAGTGACTTCTTGGAAATTTTCCCACCAGAACCTGAGTGTCATAATGACTTGATCAATATGAGTAAGTCATAACTCAACAATGTGTATGTGTTTTCTTTTAGCTCTTCCATGCTGAGCACTAGAATATGAGCATGGATTTCTGAATTGGATTCCATTTTCATTTATATATGATTCAAAGGTTATGTACTTTTGATCGCGTGCAAGACACTTACTAGCAATAGGACTAGGTCTATCGTAGCAGAGTACTGGTGAGTCAATGTCGAATCCCACGGAGAATCGTAAGAACTCAGATTAATCGAGATTGAGTTGTCACAATAACGCTCTACGACCAACTATAATATAGGAAGAATAAAAAGTGGTGCCAATAAACAAACAAGATCATGCAAGTTCAACCGGAGCTCACAAAATTTTCTAATGTATTAGTCTAATTATGAGTTATTAGTTATCCCCCCCATGTCATGCATTAGTCATCCCCGTTGGTAAATTAATTCATTGTCAGCTATGGGTGCAATCTCCTAACCCTATTTACTTCCACTGTAATGACATCAGACAATCTATGTGCCTTAACCTCATTCTTTGGATGTATTAATTCACACGCATTAAGTTTTAGAGTTGCCAGCTCAAGGCTGAGAACCTCCCTAGGCAGCTATCGACTATGACTAGCATGTTCCTAAGGATCCATCGAGACAATGTCCGAACTAACACTTCACTAACAGTCCTTCATTCTAATTTACGATGACATGCAAATAGTTGATCAGACTACTAACATGTAAATTAAATCTGTCGATCAACGTAGCTGGCACCGATTATATAACATGAACTAGAATTTACTAGGTATTCAGATCTAGCGATATAGACCGTCGCAGATCTGAAGAACGCAATCACTATTTCATGAAGATTATGAATTACATGGTGTTATATTGCTATGTATGCTAAACGCTTGAATCGTGAAACACATGTTTCAACGAATAAAAGTCATGTAGACAAACATATAATACATTGTAATCGTTGGAAACAAATAAGAACCAATAAAGGATGATTCTATACAAGAGATACAACATTTGGTTTAGATGATGATGTTCATAAAGTGAATACCACTCTACTTCAAAATGTATTTTTCACATTATGCGAAATGTATATATCACTTTAATAGAATAAAGTGTCAGAATCACATAAAATGACACAAGCATCAAATGCATGAAGTATTTAAAATGTTTGAGACATAGAATGATCAAAATATGTATTGGCTCAAATATCCTATATGAATGATACATTGTTTGATCTAAAGGAAAACTTGACTCTAAATTAATGGAACCCCTGAAGAGTTACGAAATATCATATTGTATAAGTGTTTGATTTATACCATATCCATTATGCACACAAATGGTTTATTAGCTAAAAGTTTTTTATGAGGCAATAAGGTTTAACAGATCGCGTATGCCATAAATCTTTTCCCTTGTTTGGTCAGTGAGTTTTTCCAGCTAGGGTTTTTTTGAACATAATGACCATACATTATGCAACTCAGATCAAACAATCAGTTCAAGTGATTCATTCAAAGAAACAATATATACTACACTATATTGAGAAGAATATCAACGATTACCGATTGAAATGATATTCTCAACAAGGAAGTAAATCACACATATAAAAATTTATTATTTTTTCTTAACTTTGGATTTTTTCCCACCAGACTTTTATTCAATAGACATTCAATGGGAGTAAAATAGAAATCCATTGAGGATATATATAACAATATAATTGATGAATTGTTTATTAATAGTGATTTATGTTGTATAGATTATGTATTCAATCAATTTTTTTGTATTGACACCCCAAATTATGCTATGAACACCTTATATATTTGAATAATGAAATGCAAGTAATCACTTTTTATCATCAATAAATACATGTCATCAAATGTATAATTTTGTGTATGTAGATCAATTCTCGTTAAAATCAAACTTAAATTTAATAGTCATTTCTCAAAAAAAAAAAATAATGATTATTAACCACCATAAAATTTATGGAAAATTAGGGATAAGGACACAATCTGGAATATTTTTAAGAATGGAGACATTTACATATATTTTTATAGGAGAAGAACAATCGCGTAATTTTTATAGCGGAAGAGACAAACAATGAATCCTAAAATCGGTGAATCTCCCAAATAATCCTGAAATCGGTGAATTTTGATGATGAATTTAATACGGTGAATCCTAAAATTAGTGAATTTAAATGATGAATTTTGAAAATTAGTGAATTTAAACGGTGAATTTAAGCGATGAATTTAAATGATGAATTTGAATACTGAGTGAATTTAAATGAATAATAAATAGTTTTGTCCTTTATGCAAAAGTTTTAAAAAACTGTCTTTCTACTCAATTGATGAAATATTTTTGTCCTTCTCCCTCATTCCCCATAAAATTTATCTTATACTACTATTTATAAAACATGATAATAATAATTATATTTTGTTGGGTCCGGGTCCGGGCCCGGGCCGATTCTGAATTTTAACTCCACGTGGAATCACCGCATAAAAAGAAAATACTAGTATAATTTTATTAATGAATAAACCAAAAACATTTGGCGGAGGTTGAGAATTTGCAATAGAACACTGAAATTTCAACTCTTTCCTTTTTCTCTCTCCATTTCTTCGACCCAAAAAATCTCATCACTTCCCTTTTTCTTTCACACAGTAGACCAGATTCTTCTTGATTAGAATAATTGGCAGTCGAAAGTTAATCCCTTCCTGATGCTTCAACTCAGAAGCCTCAATTTTATCCTCAGCGGATCAATTTTCAATCATTTTCTTGTGCAGGTCGTCTTTTTTCCATCCCTTCTCTCTGTTAGCTCGATTCCAACTGAATTTATGTTTTTGTATAAAGTAAAGCTTCGGTTTTTATTCGTTCTTTGTGATAAAACCATAGCTTATGGGTCTGCTTGATTTAGATTTTTGTTTTGGACAATTCATTATCGGGTCAAAATCTCATTGACCCATTTTGGGATCCTTTCGGCCTTTCCCCCCAGAAAAATTAGGGTTTAATTGGTCAATTTCACGAGTTTTTGTCTTTATTACTGGTAAAGTTGTGGCCTTTTTTGTTTTTCTAAATTCAATTGATTTCTAATAATTATTCTCTCTTCTGACTTATCTGCTTAGTTTAAGAGAGTTCTTTTGGTTTAACGTATTGTAATTGGAAGGATCTGGGTTTTTGTTCAATCATGAATTAGCTGAACTTAATGCTTATGCCAAATAAGGGCTTGTATTTTTGTTTATGTAGTTACCTATGTTTAGCATAAGCAGAAAAAGCTTGCCTTTGGATCTAATTCAGCTCACGATTCAGGTTGTTGATTGATTGAGAGGACCTGTGGAAATTCGGGATGGATGAGGAGGCACCAAATGCAATGAATCTTGATCTTAATTTGGGGCCTGATAACAATTCGAGTAATGATGCTGAACCCGAGTCTGGTTTCTTTGCTCATGAAACTATGAACTTGGAAGATTGGCTTCCGGTTAACAGGCTCAGAGAAGCAGCTAGGCATAGGAGGGGGCAGCGGTGGCGTCCAGTTTGGAGACAATTTCAGGTTTCTCCTGACGCTACTAGGAGTTTAGCATTAGGATTAGATGATGGTCTCGGTTTACATGTTGGAGAGGGTAGCATCGCTGCAGAAGAAAGACCTTCAGAAGGGACTAAAACTTGTGATGGAAATGATGGATTTTTAGATGATGAAGTTTTGGGAAAGAAAGATAATGAAGAAAAAGGTAATGCTGATGCAGGGGGCTTCTTTGATTGTAATATATGCTTGGACTTGGCTGATGACCCTGTTGTGACTTGTTGTGGTCACTTGTTTTGCTGGCCTTGCCTTTACAGATGGTTGCATCTTCACTCAGATGCAAAAGAGTGTCCGGTATGTAAGGGAGAAGTTACTTTGAAAAACGTCACTCCAATTTATAGCCGTGGAAAGAGTGTAAGGCAGCCTGTGGAAGACATTAATCTGAAGGTCCCCCCTAGGCCTCAAGCACGGAGAGTTGAGAGCTGGAGACAAGCTATTCAGAGGTCTGGTTTCAGTGTTCCAATGGAGGAAATGATTCGTCGTCTTGGCAATAGATTTGACCTGTCTCAGGTTCATTCTCACCATGCTGATGCTCCTCAGGAATTACCTGATAGAAGCAATTCATTGCTGAATCGGATCCTGACTTCTAGAGGATTGAGGAGAGAACAAAATGCAGCAGTGCCACCTGAAGATGTGTTTGATGACTCAAATCCAAACAGTCGTACAAATCCCGAGGCAGCAGATAGCCGCCAGATCCCAACTGCTTATTTTCGTAGAACAAACTCAAGTCTTGCTGTTACTTTCTCTAATCTGGCATCTAGATTAAGCTCTGCTGAGAGAGTAGTTGAGTCATATCTTCGAGATGATACTGTGGAGAGGAATCAAGAGCAGCAACTTCAGGCAGTGGATGATAGAGACTCAATGTCTAGCATTGCTGCAGTCATACATTCTGATAGTCAAACCGTAGACACTACGTTTGAAACAGAGTCTACAGTTTCCCTGTCGACTTCATCTTCCAGAAGAAGACATAATGCATCAAGAGTTTCAGACGTGGATAGTGGAGATTCGCGTGCTCCTAGGAGGCGGCGTCTGAACTGATTTGTCTGGCTTTCCTTTATTGTCAGTTTTCATGCATTCTTCTTAATTTTGTCCTTGATTATTCATAGGTTGCTTCCTTAGCTCCTTTATCAACATTTCTGGTAAGTATTCGAAACTGTACTAGAATGATTGACGTGAGAATATATGTATGTTTTCGAACTTTTTTTCTTTAAATGTTATTGCTCTTTGACCAAGAAGCGAGAAAAGGGGTTGTCACGGTGCATGAAAGCATCCACGTATGCTGGTCTTGGAAGGCTGAGTCATTTAGACTTGCTGTATGCAGTCTTACCGTGTATTTTTGTTGCCATGGCTCAAATCTGCTATGGTAATAGCTTTTACCTCTGTGTCAAGCTACCTTTTTTCCACCCTTTGATTAATTTTGTTCATTTGCCCTTAAAGTCGAACTTGAATTTTAAAGGATCGTCCTTTAAAGGCATATACTTTTGTGTGGAAGTGAGCGGAAGATTCCTTAACTAGATTTTGGTCGTTTTACATACATTATACTGCTTTCAACTTGTCAAATCTTTAATTCTACCCTCCCCCTTCTTTGAAGGGACAGAAGGGCAAAGAGAAAGGAACTTACATGTATTAGCACAGCCAAAGGAATGGCATGTTAATGAAATGGCTTTCCGTATGTGTTGTTTCTAGTTGTATACGTGATAATTGGAGAAATTTTATGGTATAACCCTTGTAGAAAGGTGATACAAGTGGATGCATCATGTCCATTCTCATCTACCCTCTTTCATCCATACATACTTCTACTATGTGAAATATAGTAAATAGACGAAAATGATGCATCCAGCTGGTGTCAAAAGAATTTCGTTGTTGCTAGGTTGAATCTTTAGTTTTCTTGTTCACGGCAAAGATCGTTATAGTTTGTTCATCATCATGAAAGCAAACTTTTGTTGGCTGTTGAACAAAAAACATGCTTGATTTCAAAACCTTCAGCTGGTAGTATAACTCTGTTACTCTGTAGTATACACTTACGGTACTATGTTGGGGAACAGTTAGGTTACCTATACGGCTTATAACTTGACATGATTGATGATTCAACATTGAACAATAGCTTTATGGAAGAAACGAGTGGGTGGGGAGAAACGAGTCCTCTCAAGTCCTAGCTAAAAGTTATGATTATTAAGGAAGTTTTATGGTATTGTTACAGCCCCTTAGATAGCATATAGTACGCTTAAATGACCAGTCCCTTCCATGAACCTTACATACGCTGGATGCTGTAATAGATTGTGCTACCGTGTTACATATAGGACATGTTTGATACAGGGAAAAGTTCTCAGAAAAGATAAGTTTTTTTACAATTCCTTAATCAATTCATATTCCTCAGACAATGCAACTCCATAAGAATAGGATATTAAGAATATGAAAGGGATTTTTTTTCACCTTTTATCATAAGAAGGGAAATTTTTTATAAGTTATCTCATCAGCAGTTCAACACTTCTCTTTTCAGTTTTTTTCTTTTCTTTCCTGAGGCATATTTTCAACATTTTTAAAAGTTTTTCTCTGTACCAAACACGTCCCTAACAGTCTTCGTGACCCAGGGTGTATAGTAAACACACTGGGGTTACACTCCTTGCGTTTCTGCCTACTTGATTTATGCTGCCTCTACTGGGTTTCTTTCACTATTTCTTTGTTTCTCTCCATTCGAAATTTCTTCTTTCGTAAAACATTCAATCTGACATTCACAAATCTTTTAAGTTATACATGTTTCTTGTGTACCTATAATCTATCCCGAGATCGTTGCTGCTTATTATATTCATTCAACAAAAGCTCTGCATAGAGAATCTCATTCCATAAATCAGGCACACCAGGTAGGCACCAGTGGCTACAGTCCTGGACGCTCAAAGACAACCGCCTTTCATCTTCGGTCAGATTCTTTTTCCGGTAAACTGACGGATGTCCGTCCTTCCTGTAATCTGTCATTCTTGTGACATTCATGTAGGAGACTTTAGTTTTCATCCCTTTAAATACTGTTTCCATCACCGTCATTTTGTCTGGATATTTGGACAGATATGCCTCATTCTTTATTGGATCGGTTTCGTTGTCACACGCCCCACCGGAGTTCCACTGTCCCCCACTGTATAGTAATCACAACATTAGGCACCATTGAGTTAATGATTGAATCATGAAACTGTATGTTTTATCTGGAAAATATGGTCAGAAAAAGCGAGCATTTTTCTTAGATAATGCATTTGAAAGCATACAGTTTCAAGCATTCTGATGAAAAAATGCATTGTTCAGACAAACATTACATGAAACCAAAAGCAATAGTTCTGACAACAACAATACCTGAAATGGGATGCAGAATAACCTCGGAAAAGAATGAGACTTTTTGTGGCATTTATGTTGGCATCTAACCATTTTCCCCAAGTAGTTAAAGCTCTACGAAAGGCCTCCAGAACATTCAATTCTCTGTGCACTCTCCTGCCTTCTTGATAATAGTCCTTCCTGAAGTACATTACAAGTACATATACTTAGATTATACTGTACCAAATTGGAGCAGAAACAAGGCGTGATAATATATATATATATTGTGATTTACCCTAGTGAAGTTTTCTCATGAGTCCACCAATGACCTGTGTTGAAAATAAGGATATCTGCATCTTTGTAGCTGTCAGCAGACTTTCCCATGGTATCCAACCTTAAAGTTTCCTTCTTTTCTCCATTTTTCTTCTTGGTTTCCCATTCTTGAACCAAAAACGGACTTACGTAGAACTCAACCGTAAAATTGTAGTCCTACAAGCCATTACATAGAACTCAACCGTTATTTTAAGCAGATCCTATACATGATAATACTCGAGGACTAAAAGGGTTCGTGGCGAAACAGTAAAAACATGTTATCGTAACACCATACATAGGTCACGAGTTCGATTTTAGCCTCGGCTCTTAGAGAAGTATAAGATAAGAGAATGTATTTGTAAACAATATAGAAAGGTTGTTGAAAGCAGTAAATAGTTGACTTACTTGAAAAACATAAGAATAAGAAACTTCTGTCTTGCAATAGACTTTGCCAGAGGCCTCATACACTTTATTCTGGTCTTTTACTGAGTTCTTTAGGATACAAATTAGAGATTCCCACATGTTCCTATTCAGTGAATCACCAACAAATACCATTCTTTTCCCTGTTAATAGTTCCAGCATATGACTTCCATTTAGCCTGTTTATTAAAAAACAATATAAAACAGTTATTCTAATAATAATAATAGTTGAAAAAAGTTTATATTAATCGAATTATCATGTCATTTGAATGTTAAAGTTATTAAAAACATGTGTATGTTGTATGTTTATGACTCTTTGACCTTCTACATATAAGCTTTAACACAAATTTCTCATGCCTACCACTTGCAATGCATTTTTCCCTTAAAAAGATAACGACATTGTTGGCAAATAAACATGTAACGTTTAATTTTCATTTTAATATTGAATTATAAGTGAGAGAACAAAATTATCATGATATAAAGTTTTACATCATCGATTATAATATTTAACTCATTGATTGATATCAAATAAATCATAATTAAGGGTATAAAAATATATCGAAACAAATATATATATATATATTTTTTTTTTTTTGAGACAAACAGTTCAGTGATTTAAAATCTTAATACTCTGAATATTTCAATTCGAACAAGAAATGACTTCCTAATTTAAAAAAAAAAAAAAAAAAAAAAAAACAAGAAATCAGACAAACCAAAAGGTCTTAAGTAGTAGTAATACAATTATCAGAATGCGACAAGCGACTAATAAATGGATCACCGTTTACTTCAATGTATGTAGTATTCAATAACGTATAGATTGGAATCATACATAACATAAGCCTGCTGATTCATAATATTTCCAACTACCTCCTGCCAAAACAGAAATATTATTACATCTATCCATTTTATTCCAACAAATGTCTCGAACCTGTTTTTTTGTCTAAAAGTCTTTTGTTTTTTTTGACTTTATCAATCTGTTTAACTCTTCTCTTGACATAAAAATCTTAGAACGGTCCTAAAACACGTATGATTTGATGCTTCATAACCAATATAATTTAAAATTCAACCGATAGACACCATATTTGCAAGTGACCTTGTCAAGAATTTTCTTTTGGGTGGTATCTGTGTCAGACGTACGTAATAGCACGCATGTTATACACATGCCTGCTTTTACGTGTGATTTTGAATTCAGAGATACCACCCGAAAAGTTTTGAAGACGAGAAAATAAAAAAAGAGAAGAAAAAATTCGAGTTACCTTGGAAGAGTGCAGCTTTTTGGCTTCCACCTAAGCTTTTCATAGATGTTATCAGGCCTTCCATTGATAAAACAGTTGAATTGTTCATCAATTAGAGAGCAAGAACCAGGTTTGTATAATGGATATGTTTCATCTATCACCCAATCTCCATCATAAAGATCACATTTCATTAAAGACTTTATCAAATCATCTCTCTCTGTTGCCTTGCTATGTTTCTTAGCCAAATACACTGTCTGATTCTTCATAGAAGAACCCTTCTCTTCTATTGTCTTTTCTACATTCCCACTTCCATTTTCCACATGATCATGCTTCAAGATATCAACTTTATCGTCTTCCAAGTCGGCATTTTGGGGATAAGTACTATTAACAATGTGGGATGTTTTATTTCTCGAATCAGAACTGTTAGAAGCTGATGAATTACCAGTAATGTTGTGGTTTTTGTGGATTCGTGCAGAGGTGTTTGATTTGAAGTGAGAAAAAAGAGAAGAAAAGCGATGTTCGTAGTCATTGGATGGAACTAATAGTGTCTTTGTTGTATGGTTACTACTAGCATCAATACATGAAACTTTGCTGAACCAAAAAGAAGAATAGTTTGAAGAAAGATTGATAGCTATGAAAACAGTAAAGAAAAGGAAAAAAAACATGAGCCCATATGCCAAGAACAGAGCTTTCTTGGTTTTTTTAAGCATATGAAATTGAGTCTTGAATTCTCTTATGAGCTTTCTTCCATTGATTGAGCCATGCCTGCACTTTTCTGCCATTTTCATTGGCTTTTGATAGCTGTAAATAAAGAAAAAGAGGATTTTTGAAGAAAGAAATAGAATTGAATTGAAGTTTGTTTTAGTGTAAGTTTAAGCAGGGTGGGAAAATGGAGGAGGGACTTAGTAACAAGAAAACTGTGAAAGTGAAAGGCAAGGTGTGTGAAATGAATTGGTCCTTAATTCGGTATTTATTTCCTTGGTCTCTCAGAACAAAGGAAAAAAAAACAATTCTGGCCTTTTCCATTCTTGCTTTTGTTCCTTTTAAAACAAAAAAACAAAAATGAAGAGGCAAAAGTTGGATTACAAAGAAAAGAATAGACTGGATTGGAGATTCCCTGAGAAAAAGAGAGAAAAACTTAAGTTTGAACACAAGATTAAGGTTTTTTTTTATAGAAAAACGACTGGTATTTTGTGTAGTTTTGATCAAACAAATCACACTTTAAAATCAAAATAACGAATGAGAGATTTTCATTAATTTTCAAGTGTGACAATTTCGAATATATATATGAAAGAAGAGAGTTTTCGTGCCTTAGTTCGTTCATTACTGTCTGGATTCCTTGAATATTTCTTTTACATTCTTTTAAATAAAAATAGCTCTCAAATAACACAATAGTATCTGAAAGTTATTTATACTACACATATTGAAAGAAGATATGTTGATGTCCCATCTTATACAAACAGGCTTTTCTCTGATACAAGTCGGTTGACACGTATTTCAAATTCCGAAATCATAACACGGGGTGTCCCTATGTGTGGAGAGACCAAAAGCCAAGTTATCAAAACTGGGTCTTTTGAAAAAAGACAAATTGTTTTTAAATATATATCACGTGATTTGACTAATAAACTTATTGGATAAAAAAAAATTCCGAACCCTAAATTTTGAACATTTTTTGAATGTCGTAAGCCGTGACTTTGTTGGCCTATATCTATAGACGGGTCTGACGTAAACCTTTCTCCCATAATTATATTGACATCAATACCAAACCGAAATGGTTTCGAAATCTACTGGACGGGCTAAGCCATCCTAAAAAAAATACTAAAATATCTTATATATATAATTCGGTTTAACTCACCAAGACATTCTAACACAAATCATTGTAATAGAGTCTACAAGCTAATTAATTCCAATATTAACTCAAATATTAAATACACTAAATAATTGGCCATCAACTATGAACAATTTATGGCTGAATCCTCGGTTTGAATTGTTCATAGATGCTGGCCAATTATTTAGTGTATATAATATTTGAGTTTCACTTCAACTTCTTATTTTGTCCCTTGTTTTTCCCCATTTGTTTTTGAAGACTAATTAGGGTCTGTCTAGAAATGTCCGCATGTGGGTTTATAGTATAAGTTTACGTGGGCATGCAGTTTTTTTGTCCATACATTTTGACAGTGATAGCCATTTTTTAAGTGTGTATCTTCTAAGATTTTGTGAGATGGATAATAAGATAATTAATTAAGATAACAAAACAAAATTTTCTTTAACGAAGAATTAGCAACCCTTTATTCTAGTAAGTAATACTCCATCCGTCCCATATTATAAGTCCTTTTGGATTTTTCATAAAAATCATAAATGAGTTATTTTTTAATATTTCAAGACAAAATATTGTATTGTTTTTTAGGAGTGACTTGTAATATTGCATTGTTTAGTGTGAAAGTGAAAACAATGCATATATCTTGTATTGAAATATGAGAATGACTTATGTTTTGAGACACCACAAAAAAAGTTAAAAGGACTTATATTTCGGGACGAAGAGAGTACAATCTATACTGGGTTTGGCTACTGGAATAAATAATGAAAGATATTAGTATAATAGAAAAGGAAAAAAAAGAAAACGCAGGATAATTATTAACTTCTTGATTGCTAAAACAACAAATGATTGAAACAAAAGTATTTTAACTTAATTTAAACCAACATAAAATAGGGATTATTCGTGGTACCATGTCAAACTTATATTATACTGACATACCTTCCGTCCCAGAATATAAGTCATGTTTTTACACATTAAAAAAGTGATGGATGCCATACATTTTAAAGTTAAATGACTAAAATGTCATTTAACTATCATTAATAAAATTATTATAAAATAGTTGATTGTTAAAAAAATTAGGTGTAACATAGTGAAAAAATAATAATAAATGCTTCATCGATAATATAAAATGACTTACTACCTCCGTTTCAAAATGTAAATCCGTTCACTACTTTGCATTAACAAAAATTAAAGGTTTATTTTACACTTTTACATTAAAACTAATGACACAACAAATTTAACAAACTTTTTTAATCTATGTAAAAAAACTTTAAACAGACTTACATACATTTTAGGACGAAAGTAGTATATTCTAGGAGAAACAAAAAAATGTAGAGTCAGACCCTGCAGGTACGACCCAGACCGAACTCAAGATTAATCGGACTAATGAATTTCGGATATCGAAGGTTTTAAGAAAATAAAAAAGTAGAATGACTTATATTCTAAGATGGATGAAGTAGTTCATACCGCCAGAGACAGATGCACAGCATTCTATGTAAAATGTCGTGGAGAAAGTTCTTAAAAAACAAAGCGAATAGTAGTAGTTTCAATCTTTCTTTGACCAAATAGGAATTACAAGGCAACCTGCAAATAGTTTATACCTCCATCGTACAACACGGATCTCGATCCCCTACGGTACACATATGATCCCCTACGGTACACACATGCACCGCACGCCGTGCTGTGCATCGAAACGGTGCCGTTTGGTTCCGATGTTAATAAATAATAAAAAAAAAACAGTCAAAACGGCGTCATTTCGGACCAAAACGGCACCGTTGCACGGCGCGCGGTGCATATGTGTACCGTAGGGGATCGAGATCCCGTACAACACCACCCCCAAGTTTTCATTTCACACCACAAGACAAGAAGAGTGCCTACTACTACTTCTACTACTTACTACCAACTCCATTTTCACCATAGTTGATAACTGTGGTGAAAAGTCATGCTGTGTATGTATCATTTTTCGCTTATAACCTGTGCAAGAAATACTTACACAGGTAGGTTAAAATATGACTATCTATCTTGGAATCATGATCAAATTTAGCAGCACTTGGGAAAATAGTAGTACTGATAAAATAAAGGTGTAACACTTCAATCCAATCACATGCTTAAGTTCAAATCATTAAATTACGTGAAAATTTAAACATACAATACCCGAAAATTTTGGGTATTTTCTCAATCAATCCACAATCCTCATTCATAAACACCACATCAAGCGATGAAATTTGAAACACTTGTAATCAAAACTAAATCTTAGAGGAGAGGCCCAAATATTATATCCCAAAGCCAAAAACTGCCCTTATCTTGTGGAATATAAGATCTCGCCATCCCTTCTCGGTATTCTCCACCACAGTTGAATTCCCATATCTGCACATTGAAATGTAATGCACACATGTCATGATAAAGAACTAAATGCAGCAATACAAGATCTACACCAACCACATTGTCTGGTACAGGGAGTGTTTCAATTGAAGGCAAAAGTGAAAACTGAAACCAAAGCAGACACGAGACCATGAATTAGCTGGAAAAATAGAAAACGAAACCAACCTGTCTTCTTCAGGCACATCAGTGTGAGTCAACTTTATTACAGTAAGCCCGGGTTCTGGTTCTTCCAAAGTTAGTCGTACCTGCAAGACATTCATTCATACTACATCAGCTAAATTACAGAAGCAAACGGATTCGAGCAGCAGCAGAAACATCAATTACTGCTATGGTGTAGTTAATCTGCACACCCAAATGTTAATCTTGACAATCCACACCTAGACAATTCATTTCAGTAATAATCACAGTCAAATCTTGAAGAAGATGGATCACATTTGTTGCAAATGCAGCACCAACAAAGAGCAAACCTTTACCGGAGTCTCAAATTATGCCCTTAATTGGCTTACATTACCACAAAATGCTGAGTGTATTAGCAACCTATTCCTCACATAAAAGTAGTTAGTCTTAAGAACACTTCATTTTTTTTTACAGAAACCACAAAGACCGGACAATTAACCTACACACGTGTTGATGGGATTTAAACCCAAGACTTCTAAGTCATGAACCTTAGATAGGCCTCATTGGCAGTTTTATGAACACTACATATAATTGATCAACCTCAATATTAGAAAGCTTTATATAGATTTTCAAGACATTGTGCCTCTCTTTTCAAGATCAAAAAGTTCTAGCAAAGTGCCACTAAATAAACTAAAGTATGAAAACATAAAGTAATTTCACATTGATAAATCAGTTCAGCTATCAAGACCTACTGAACTGAACTAACTATAATTCCCATGGAACAAAGAAATTCAAGCACAGACTACAACATAATATAAGATAACAAATCCAACTTTGTAAATACAAAGGCATATAAAAACAAAAATAAAAACAAAGAACTTGAAAAACAGTTTACCATAGAGTGAATTCCATCAGGCCAGTTTCCAAACCGCCACTTCTGGGCAATCAATTTCCCTTCCTGCAATTCCACATTCGTTCCGGTCACCGCCCCATCAAATATACTGAACTCCCCACCTACTTCCTTACTTATCCTAGCATTACTCTGTGTAAACCCCTTCCACCTATTCTCATCCATCAAAATCTCATACATATCCTTCGCCCTGCAGCTAAACTTCTCTGTCATCGTTATGGTCTTAAACCCTTCCCTCTTCTTTTCCTTCTTCTTCTTCTCTGCCGCAACTACAGGTGGAGGCAACTTCTCCACAGCCACAGCCGCACCCCCTGAATCGCTCTTCTTCGCAACCTTTTTCACCTCCAATTCCTCCTTAGCAGGACCGCCTTTGGCCATAGCAGACACATAATCCCTAACTTTCTCCAACACAATAGACCTCCCTTTAGCAACAAAAGCCTCCTTCAATCTCAACCCAATCGGCCCATCGTCTTTCACGTAAATCTTAGTCTCCGGATCCTCATCAGCGTTCTCATCAGAAAGATAGGGTATTTCAACGGTACCCTCCGCTTTGAGCAACGAATTTCCCTCTGGATCTTTCGCTTCACCTTCCCAAGAGATTACAATATTAAGCTCGTATCCCGGTATGATTTTCCCCTTCCGGACATTGACATAAGCTTCACCTTCGACTTTCTCGATCTTATTGATGCGTAAAAACAGATTGCCCTCACCATTCAAGACGGATTGGCCAGAAAGGGCTTTGGTAAGGAAATTGCGTGACCAATCGAGGCAATTGGTCTCAGACCAATGCCAATTGTGGACGTTGGTGCCGTCGGGACGGTCTTCGACGATCCATCTCTTGTCTCCTTCTCCCATCTTCGCCATTACTGCTGCTAATCGAGTTCTCCGATGTTACGACAGAAAGAGATTGATGTGGTTGTGATTGATAAGCTTGGGCTGAAGGGGTATGAACTTGTGAGGTTTAGCTCCCAAAAATAATGAAGGTGGGAGGAAAGGATCTGGAAGGTTCTAGGAGACAGAAGAATCTGAAGACGGGAGGAAGCCCTAACTTTCTGGAAGAGCCGGATAGTCGTTTGACTCAATTGACCCCAGCATTTTCATGGAGTAGTAATATTTATTAATCAAAGAATTTTTTTTTTAAGGAAAAATTAGGTATAAGTCTGTTCAATTGAAATACTAATTGCCCCCATGACGATTATCTTTCGGTTATTATTCGTAGCAGTCAATCAAGATTTATTAATCAATGTAATTTGTGTTCATATTATGCTTAATCAAATATATAAAGGATTATCTAAATGGAATGAGATCTGCTTTTCCCACTTTTACTTTTACACGTTATCGTATGAAGGCTCGGAGAAAAAAAAAAAAAAAAAAAAAAAAAAAAAAAAAAAAACCCTAATTGACCCTGCTGCGCCTTGACCACCGCCCGCCGCCCTTGCTGCTCCTCGGGTGTACGAATCGATATATCCCTTTGGTGAACGGCATCTTTCACGAAGAAGGTAAACACTTTCTGTGACTAATTAAATAATTCATTTCAAATGCTTCTTTTGCTTGTGTTTAGATGCTTTTTCGAGTACTGTTCTTTTGTGAATTTAATGATTTATAGTTGTTGTTATCGAGGTCCTCTGCAAAAAATTACTTTATTTTAGGAATTTAAAAATTAATAGAAGCTCATAATAACCTTTAATCAAGTTCAAGAGATTCTAAAGTGCATGTGGCCGGACAAATCACTATTAACATGATTTTTTTTTTTCTTCCCTTTCTTCCTTTCGATTTCAAGTGTTATTTACTAAGATTAAACCAATTTGTAAAACAGAGTAATTAAACTTGTATTAAAAGCAAAAAATTAAACCAATTTTTATGTGCTATGTTTGCCCGAAATTTCAAATTGAGCATAATAATTATATGTTGATTGTCTTATAAATAAGATTATATGTCATCCTATGATAAAGAAATTTCATAGGCGTTATATACTTAGAAACAAAACAATCAATGTGATAAAAGATCTTCACAAAGCATCGAAAAAATGAGTGACCGCTATGTACCATGGCATCGTGATCCAATTCACACTCTTGAAATTAATTATTGTGGATGTCTTATGACTACATAATTAATATGCTCTTCACTCTTGTTTATGTAGATGGGTGATACAACTCGACCAATTTGAAATCTTGGACTCGTAAGAATTGAGTACCACCACCGGGTTCGAGATGTGGAAATGGCCTTTGTTGCAAAGGACTACACTCTCACTATCAAAACACCCACCGACCACTGGGCGACCCATCATCTGCAAAGTAAAAGCAAATGCCCTAATGTTCTTGAGGCGACATATTGACTCTAGCTTACGGCCCGGAGTACCTTCGATTGAAAACACCCAAAGAATCGTGGGATGCCCTGAGGGACGTTTTGGAACATTCATGACACTTTACTCCCCCTAATCGCCGCTTCGGTGGAATGAAATCCGCTTGCTTGACTACAAAGGGTAGACCAATTCAACAAGGACATGTTGCGCGTCTTAGAGCACGTCTCAAATTCTCGTGGAAAGGAACTCACGAGAAGATGATATGATCCGAAGACTCTTTCCACTTTTCCTACTTCAAACACTTATACTAGCGAACCAATAGATAGCCGAGTACGACAAGAAAAATATTACGACCTTTCACAAATTGATCAACATCTTTGCAAGTGGTGGAAGCGGCATGATCAAGTTCTCATGAATAATATGGGAAAGAAAATTCCCGAGGTTAACTTAACTATGGCAAGATGAAAGGTGGAAAGAACCCCAAAGAAAAGGAGTTGGACGTCTTTGAGCCTTACCCACGTGGAAACAATGCACCACGTGGAAAGGGACCTAGGGGCCGTAGTATGGGCCGTGGAGGTCCCCAATGTATGGCGCAGAAATGGTGGTGGTCCTAGTGGCCATGGTGGTCCTAAGGCTAAGAACCCTCAAGAAAAAGGGAGAGAGTTGGGGCCGACCTTGCTATAGGTGTGGAGTTCTTGGGCATTGGTATAATACCCGCCGAGCAAGTAACAAAGTAGCAACCAATTACAAGAGGTATGGGGAATCTAGAGAACAAGAGGCCCACTATCTATACGGAAGATGGAGGCAATGACAACGATGTCAACCTCACAATTGCAGGACTTCAAGCAGCAGAACCACCTTTCGGTCAATGGATGTTCCAGACTTTGATTGATCTGCTTTGCTTATTTATTTATTTTTCCAAGAACATTGTGAAGCGGAATGCCTTATTTTTAATTAGACTATTTTGGTCTTAAAGTTCATTTGAATAATGGTTTGTTGAATTGGATTTTGATGTACGAGACTTTTATTTTGATTTTCGTTGGCCTATTAATAAATTTGGATTTATTCAAGTATTGAATTTTATTCGATTTTATTTACCAGTATATATACATGGTTCAAAATAGCACTATTAAGGTGTAAAGCAATACATCTATCATACAATAAACATATATATCGGGATGAAAAGCATATCATTCTATCTCATCGAAAAACTCGAAGAATATGAGTTATGTCTTCGACTTTTAATCTCATCTAATTTAAATGTAGGAATGAATCGAGGAGAAATAGAGTGCTTAGGCGATAGTGGAACCACACACACTATCTTAAGGAATAGACAATTATTTGTCGAGTTAATTCCCATGTAATTCATTTGTGACTACGATGATTGGATCATCACAAGTAATACAAGTGGCGAGGAAATGCCACATTTTGATGCCTAACGGCACAACGATAAAAGTCACAAACGCCTATATGCACCTAGAGCCAATCGAACCTTGTTAAGTTTCAAAGATATTCGTGCCAACGGTTATCATTTGGAAACTCAACGTGTGAGAATGGAATGAATATTTGTATATTACCACAAATGAATGTGGAAGGAAACGCATACTAGAAAAGCTTATGAGTCAATCTAATGGATTATATATTACTACTATTCGGATTATTGAATCCTATCTCGTCACCAACAATGAAATTTGGGACATCGACTCATACAGAGCTTTGGCATGATCGCCTAGGACACCCAGTCGAGATATGATGATCCGTATTTTAAAGAACTCACACGGACATCCCTTCTTTCGAGGAAAAAACAAAATGGGACAAAAATCCGACACAATGCAAAGTGTCCAAAGTAGTGTTGTTTCAAAGCGACCATTGTCGTGCGAAGCACCGGATGAGTTATATCCTCTTCCTCATTGACCATTTCAAGGCACACCAATCATTTTGCAAAGCCTCTCTTTAGCAAAAAGCAGGATCGAGACCTTCCTATGCTAAAGACATGAAACAAAACATTCCATTCTTACAAAGAATACAAGGTGATATATGTGGACCTATCCATCGAGAATGCGGGCCATTCAAGTATTTTATGGTTCGGTGGATGCCTCGACATGGCCGGGTCACATGTCGCGTTATTGTCCACAAGGAATCTTTGCATTTGCAAAACTCTTAGCACAGATTATACGTTTACGGGCTCACCACCACGATCACCCTATCAAGTCTATAAGGCTTGATAACGCTGAGAGTTCACATCAAAAGCATTTGATGATTATTGCATGTCTATCGGGATGATGTAGAACATCCTGTACCCTTGTGCATACATGAATGGTCTCGCGAAGCCACCATCAAAAGGCTACAGATGGTGGCCAGGGCATTGGTTATGCGCACCAACTTGCCTCTATCTGCTTGGGGTTATGCAATATTGCACGCAGCTTTACTTATTCGTTTGGACCCCACGCTAGCCAACCATTTTAGTACTCACTTTGATTCACGGATATGAGCCTGATATTTCACACTTACGCATATTTGGTTGTGCGGCATATGTGCTGTTGCGCCTCCACAAATGCACTAAAATGGGTCCTCGAGAGGCGATTAGGTATTTATGTTGGATATGAATCCCCAACTATTATCCGCTATTTGGAACCTTTGACAAGCGATCTATTTACCGCAAGATTTGCGGATTGTCACTTTGATGAGGACTGTCTTCCCGTCGTTAGGGAGATAAGAAAAAGGATTTTCTAAGGGAGCAGCGGGGTATTGTCGTGGTTTGTCCCCACTCGAGTCTCATTTTGATCCCGTACCTCACAAAGTGAAAGTGAAGTGCAAAGAATACTTAATCTTGAGCGTAGCGCATTCGATGCCTGATGCGTTCTCGATATTGCTAAAGTGACAAGATCACATATACCAAACGTACATAAGCGTGCTGGTTAAGGTTAGAAGTCCCCAAAAAGGGCACAATGTCAGAGCTAAAGGCATTGCGACCACACTTAGTGGAGGTGTGGATGAGGCCGTGGCTGCCCAAAGGAAGAGGGAGACCACTTGTTCGACCGATACTCACCCAAGGAAGAAGAGGGTGAGTAAGGCACAATCCGACCCATTAATCATCAATGTAGAGAATCCCTCTCATGAGATTATCTCTGATTACAGTTATGTCCATGAATCAATACTGGAGGACGCTCCGATGTTTGAATTGATTCCAGAGAACAAAGAAATCTCAATGGATTATGAGAGTGCATACGAGTTGATGGAAAGATCTTCCATGCACATTGATGATATATTTGCATATCTTTGTTGCTCAAGAAATCATAGAGCACGATGATGTCGAACCACGCCTGCTCTGTTGCGAGAATGTCAACAAAGAGCGATTGGCCTCAATGGAAAGAAGCAATCCAGGCAGAACTAGATTCTCTGACAAAGAGACAGGTATTTGGTCCGGTAGTGCTAACCCCACCAAGTGTAAAGCCTGTAGGACATAAATGGGTATTTGTCAGAAAGCGTAATGAGAAGAATGAAGTCCTAAGGTACAAGGCTCGCCTTGTGGCGCAAGGTTTCTCTAACATACGGAATTGACTATGAGGAGACATACTCTCCTGTAATGGATGTAATAACTTTCCGTTACCTAGTTAGTTTAGTTGTTTCCGAAGGATTGGAAATGCAGCTCATGGATGTGGTTACAGCATATCTCTATGGGGATCTTGATTCAGAGATATACATGAAAGTGCCTGATGGTCTTTCATTGCCCAAGTCAAGTGACTCTAAACCACGGAGTGCGTTTGCAATCAGATTGAAACGCTCACTTTACGGATTAAAACAATCCGGGCGGATGTGGTATACCCGCCTAAGTGACTACTTGATTGGGAAGGGATATAAGAATGATGAACTATGCCCCTGCGTATTCATAAAGAAAACAAGTCCGGATTTGCAATTGTAGCAAAGATATGTCGATGATATGAACATAATAGGTACTCTTAATGAAATAAGAGAAACCGCGAGCTATTTGAAATCCGAATTTGAGATGAAAGATCTTGGGAAAACTCGGTTTTGTCTAGGCCTTGAACTAGAACACCGAGCTTGTGGAATACTTATCCACCAGTCTGCATATGTCCAAAAGATGCTCAGGCGATTTAATATGGACAAAGTGCACCCTGTTAGCACTCCCATGATCGGTCGAAGTTTGGACATAAAGAAAGATCCATTTCGTCCAAAGGAAGATGACGAAGAGCTATTGGGAGCTGAAATTCCCTACTTAAGTGCAATAGGCGCATTATTGTATTTAGCTCAATGTACTCGACCGGATATTGCATTCTCAAAGAACTTGTTAGCTAGATTCACTCCAGCGCCAACGCAGTCATTGGAATGGTATTAAAAACATATTTCGATACCTAAAAGGAACCATTGACTTGGGCCTATTTTTTCCCTACACAAAGACAAGAGGGACCGTAAATGAAAATACAACTCCTAAAGAAAACGTCGGCAAATAAATCGCCACCCCTACTCTGAAACCCCAAACAATGTATTAGTTGGGTTTGCAGGTATTGGTATCTATCGACCCACATAAAGGTCGTTCCCAAACCGGTTATGTATTTACCATTGGGAACACAGCGATATCTTGGAGATCAACCAAGCAAAGTCTTGTGGCTACCTCCTCGAACCACTCACGAGATTATTGCTCTACATGAGGCGGTTTCGTGAGTGTATATGGATAAGGTCCATCATTACACATATTCGAGGGACCAAAGTGGTTTAAGTTTCCACCACCAAGAGCCTACTTGCATTTATGAAGATAATGCAGCTTGCATCGAACAGATGAAGCTTGGTTATATCAAGGGTGACAACACAAAACACATATCACCAAAGTTTTTCTATAACCAGCAACAACAAGCTCTCCTCAAGATTCAAGTGAATCAAGTAAGGTCTGAGGAGAATGTGGCAGATTTGTTTACCAAGTCACTGCCTAAAGCAATATTTGAGGAACATGTGAAAAATATAGGAATGCGAAGGCTTTCAAAGCTTCCTTGATCGGTGTAAGGATCGAGGAGATATAGACCTCGTGGGAGTCTAATACACACATGTTATCCTTAAAGATTAAAGGTGCGTTGTGCTCTTTTCCCTTTGACCAAGTTTTATTTTGTCCCACGGGGTTTGTTACTTGGCAAGGTTTTTAACGAGGCAACGATCCATGCACCATTTCGCCTTTGACTTGGCACAAGAAGTGTTGAAGGAAAATACTATTATGTGCCTTCGTCAAAGCCAATGACGATTATCTTTCGGTTATTATGTAACGGTCAATCAGTATTTATTGCCATCAATGTAATTTGTGTTCACATTGTAACCGTGACCCTATATAAAGGGATTATCTAATGGAATGAGATACAGTTTTTCCCACTTTTACTTTTACAGTTTTTTCTTTTTTAATTGAGCATTAATTTATATTTTTCTTTAGCTGTAATAAAGACAAATAATTTTATTAGGGTTAAATTGCCCTTGTATTCAACGTACTCTACTCCTCCCCAATCTGGTTTTCGTTCGGAAATTCAATGTAATTGCTCATTCTCCTCTTCTCGTTGCTGTATGGACGCTACAGCCTTCCTTCCCATGGCGGCCAATCAGATTGGTGAATTTTTTTTGCTTATCTGGGTGAGAGCATCAAAGGCGACGTGAATCTCAACGGGGGTAAGGTCTTGTTCCTGTTTTTTCGTAGTATGCAATTTTTGAGTGTGATTTGGACCTGAAATTTAGGAATGGATGGTGCTGTTGATTTTCTTACTTAGGTCAGTGCTAAATGAGTCATGCAAATTATTCCATTTGTTATTTTCTGATTCGTTGCTTCTAATATTTGTTGGATCATTGTTACGATTACCAAGCACATAAAAAAGGATAACTTGTCCTGCTTAAGTTCTGGTGTTTTAGTTGACAATGACTGGAATTAGTGTTTACTTGATTAGTTCATGGGCTCGACTTACTATTTGGAGACTTTAGTGTCTTTTCCTTGTCATATAAGACCACAAGAAAGATTGCTGTATCATTTTGTATTGTTGCAACTCTATAGTCTTTTGAAACTTACAATTTTATAAAGTGATAATATTTTTGGTATTCAGAAATTGTGCTTGTTATTACTTGCAATTCATCGAAGCAAATCAGTTTTATCTCTCAAAATTTATTTGATGTTTCTAGTGATTGAAATACCATTGTCTTTTCACGTTGAGCATGAACTAAAGTTATTTGATATTCATTTTGTTTTGTTTCTCATTTTTCCCTTTTAATCTTTGAATCACTATACTGTATGAAGAGATAGATAGTTCTTACTTTACTATTATTTGTCCACATACTAATCACCTCCTGTATCCTTATACTCATTCTGCCTCTATGAATAAAGTCAACGAGTCCCAACAATGTTAAGTATATGTATTTTCGCATTACTCTTCCCCTCATTCCCACTTGAAAATATTTATGTACTTCCATTTAATCTTTTTGGAACACTTTCCTCTCTCATTTCCTACATAAACGTATGAATTCATTTCTACTTTTTCCCCTCTTTCTATTTTTCCACTTTCTCCTGGGACGAGGAACATTGCAGCCAGATTTTCATTAATTAATCTCAGTAATTAGTGTCGAGTCTTGATTTCGTCTATTATCATTGTCTCATAGGTTTTTTGTCGAAATGGTAATGTGTTTTTGCTGTTAAATCATTGTTGCTTAGTCTTTTGCTTTTATTTCCCACATCGTTGTGTTGATCAGCCATCTCAAAAACATAAATGAAGCTGCTTTTTGTATGTATGAAATAATTTGTTTGGGGATAATAGGATAAGGAAAGTATCCTCTTATAATAATATGATGCAGATGCAATGAGTGTTGTGTTGTTAAGAGAAAATTAATGTGAAAATGGTTAATTAATGTGAATTAACCATATACTAAATGAGAGAGCCTTTTGAGCACGATCATCTTGTATTACTGATCGTCTGTGTGTGCCTTATATGATCTCATTCTTGTTATATGAGCCTTATATGAGCCAGATATGATACTGTGTCCCTTGAATTAAGCCTTAAATGAGCCTTATATGAGCCATATATGTTTGCCTTGAAGTAGTCCCTTGAATTAAGACTTAAATGAGCCATATATGAGCCTAATACTGTGTTACTGATACTGTGTGCCTTATCAGATATTGTTACTGATACTATATGCCCTATTTGAGCCTTATATGAGCCAGATTGATATTGTGTCTATTGAATTAAGCCATAAATGAGCCTTATATGAGCCAGATATGTGTGCCCTGAAGTGGTCCCTTGAATTAAGCCTCAAATGAGCATTATATGAGCCTGATACTCTGTTATTGATACTGTGTTAGATACTATTAATATTACAATGTATTGTTAGTAAAATGTGTCATTGCAAGTGGTTTTGGCCCAGGTGAAAATGGTGAGGCAATGCTGGTGTTTCATCACAAGTATACAAGAAAAAATCAAGACCATCACATACCTAAGAGCCATATGTTGCATTTACATACTACTAGTTAGTTGGTTCTCGTAAATCTATGTTTTTTTTATAGAAATGGCATGAGTAATCATTTCCTTTATGTAACTTAATTATCATATATGTTGATGTTAAAGTTGTTTATCATATATGTTGTAATTTTTTTTTCCATTGTGATTGAATGTGTTATTTGAAAATACACAAGTTTTTCAGGTGTTAATGTGATTACATTATTGTCCAAATAATTTTTAGTTTACGGTTTGTTTCTGTTTTAATCTATAATGAAATATTGAGTGTCGGTGTTGTTGTAAAGCTTGCCGAGACCATGATTTTTGTCTAATCCCACACTGCTATTGTTAATGGTAATGATAATGGTAATGGTAATGATGTTACTGATACTGTGATACTGTGTTAGTGTAAACGCTGCGATTAAATTCGGCTTTCAATAACTACGTTGAAAGGGTATCGTATGAGATCTCAAAATGAAGAGAAAAAAAAAATGAAATTTGGTGAAAGAATTTTGAAGATCGGTGTTTTAAATAAAAAGTTAAGGTCGTTTATAAGAAAAACGTTCCGATTAATGCAATTTTTTTTCGGCTTTCAAAATTTACGTCGAAAGTGTATCGTATAAGATCTCAAAATACAGAGCAAAAAAAACATGAATTTTGGTGAATTTTTTTTGATGATTGGAGTTCTGCGTCAAAAGTTACGGTTGTTAAAAGAAAAAAAAACAAAAGAAAAAAACAGCAACATCAGTTTGTTACGCGCGTTCATTAGTATAAAGGTATTTGTGTCCGACGGAAATTATTTGTCCTTATTGCAAATAAAAAAAGAAATGTGTCATGTTTATTTATTTTGTATTAAAAAGTGGACTTTTGGCCTAATCACCCTTTTTTTAACACAAGGGCAAATTTATAAATACTACAACATAAGGTCCAAAATATAAGTCATCCTAACGTTTTTACTTTGGTCCTATAATATAAGTTGACGATACAGGGTTTCACCCCTCCACGTGTCGTCATTTGGTTGGCTCTCAGATTAAGAGTAAATACCAACGTATGCATGTCGAGACACGAGGTATTCTATGACGATCGACATTCGAGCAGTGTAGGCCCGTGGTCCAGAGTCGGTCTAGCGCAAGTTGGTTAGATTGACCTCGAGGATAGAGTCCGCACCAGCTACGAAGGCCCATTATCAGCGTGATAACTTGGGCTAGGGGCAAGGCCCATTAAGGGTAAATGTGACAATAGCTAGAACCGACCTAACATTAGGGTTAGGGCATGCATTATCACTATAAATACCACACTCCAGGAACTACGTAAGGCTTGATTCCTGGACAATTACAGAATACGTAGGCAATCTAAGACAAGCTCTTAGACTCAGCCGCAAATAACACCAATCACCATCACGTTCATAGGGCATTAAGGTTTTGGATATTCAACACTAGATTCGTAGAAGCCCGGATTAATTAGGTGACATAATTTGTCATCGTCATTGGCGCTAGAAGGAGGGTCTTCTATTGTTGAACACACCAGGATCATGATGCCTCCAAAGGATAAGACGGCCAGGAAAGCTAACTCCAAGGCCACAGATCAACTCTTTTTATTAGGAGCTGTTGACTTTTTTGACTTCTGATTTTGCTTCTTTGAAGCATTCTCAGTAGGCTTTACTGCATCAGCAACCCTTTTGGGAGTTGGATCTTGTGCAGGCACAAACTTAGGACCAATTTTGGTACTAGGTTCAATGACCTTACTGGATCCACTCTTGTTGGATTGTTGAGTTTCAAATCCAAGACCTGTTCTATCACCATAAGGTCTTCCAGATTTGAATGCAGCATAGGAACAAGATTGTTCAGCAGATTCAGGGGCTACTGAATGTTCAGAAGACTTATGCTGATTCTGTTCAACTTCTTTTTCCTTCCCTTTTAGAATTCTTAATTCAGCATTTAACCTTTCAACTTCTAATTGAAGAGCTTCTTTTTCAGCCTTCACAATCTCATAACCAGATTGTATTATCCTTAGTTGATTAAGGATGGCATCTAAAGTTTCTTCATTGTTAGAGTTTTTAGGATTTGAACCATAGGTGGATTCACAATCACTTCCAGCAGGAGTGTTTATGGATACATAATTGTATACCTCCTCTATTTCATCCATTTATGCCATCAAAGCATAATCCTCCATATCAGCAACCAGTGCTGTGTCATCAGATTCATTTCCCTTTTCTGACTCTACTTCATACCCTGATTCATCTTCATCAACCATGGCCTTCTTGCCATGTCTTCTTTGTTGACTTTTGGTCTTCAGTAGGTCTGGACAATCAGGTCTAAAATGTCTAGGCTTCTTGAAATTGAAGCAAAGATAATCAGGTTCCTTACTTTGTTTTAACTCAGGACAGTCAGGTTTGAAGTGTCCTGGTTTCTTGCAATGAAAGCACAGACAATCATTATCTTTCTTTGGTTCTTTTTTCTTCATTTCACTGAATCTTTTTGTGAAATTCCTTGAATTTCCCTTTCCAGTCTTCATCATCTTGATTTTCTTGCTGCATGGCAATATACTCTTGCATCTCATCCAACAAATCATCTTGAGCTCCTGATGTCTCTTCTTGATGTTTAGCAGCCAATGCAATTGTCTTTGGTTCCTCTTTTTCAATGGTAAGAACCAATCTCTTGCTAAATTCATAAGCTTTAAGATATGAGAATAGTTTGAAGGTATCCTCTTCATGTAGTTTTCTCATTTCTTCTATTGCAGTGACTTTCATCTTCCAAATGTCTTTGTCAGGCAATGCTTCCAAGATTTTTGAATTGATTTCTTCTTTTGAATAACTTACACTCAGCAGGGTAAGTTCATCCAGGATAGCATTAAATCTTGACTCCATTTGCTCAATAGATTTATTTGGTAGCCTTTTGAACTTTTGAAACTTCTTTTTGGCCACACTGATTTTGTTCTTCTTAATTGCATCAGTGCCTTCACAGATCAACTGTATCTTGTCCCAAAGTTCCTTTGCAGTTTTGCAATCTTGAACCTTCATGTACATATTGCTATCCAAAGTTCTGTAAATGATATATATAGCAATATTGTTCAGGTTTGCTCTTTTTCTATCTTCAGCAGTCCATTCCTTTTTAGGCTTAGGAATGTACTATGTCTCTTCACCCACTGTTACTGACTTGGTAATCTCCAGTGGTCCATCTGTCAGGACATCCATCATTTCATCATGAGTTGCAGCTAGATAAGCCTGCATACGACGTTTATATTCATCAAAACGATCCACAGAACACATCAACATTGTTCTAGCATACTGGTTGTTATCCATGATGCAAAGCTTTGAAAATCAGTAACTTGAAAATTTTTTCAAAGTATTTTCACAAGCACAACAAGTAGGATTACTTCAGAACATAAGCACTGCTCTGATACCAATTGTTGGTCCCTTGAAAAGGCTTTGGTTAAGTTTAGAGAGGGGTGAATAAACTTAACAGGAACCTTGTATATATTACAAGGATCTCATCAGATCTGCATCTTCTTCTTTGTTGCATCCTCGGCCATTCACCGATCTCAATGAGACTCAATTTGTGGCACATGAGACTTGGTCACATGGGTGAAAGGGTATCTGAGTTCTTTCTTCAAGAGTTTTCTTGGGGATATAAGGTCAAGAATGGAATTTTGTGAACATTGTGTGTTTGGGAAGTTGCATAGAAGTAAGTTCTCGGCGAGTTGCACAACACAAAGGCATCACTTGATTATATCCATTCATTTCTCACTGGGGTCCATCAAAAGTTGAGTCATTGGGTGGTCACAGATATTTTGTGTCATTCATAGATGACTATTCAAGAATGACTTGGGTGGTGATGATGAAGAGCGAAAGTGATGCATTCAAGAACTTCAAGCGAGGGAAGGCCCTAGTGGAGAATCAGTTAGGCAAGAAAATCAAGAAGCTTAAATGCATGAGATAATGGTGCGGAATTACATTGGACGGATTTTGATTCATTTTGTGCAAATGAGGGTATTGCCGGACATCATACTTGTAAGGAATACACCTCGTGAGAATGGTGTAGTGAAAGGATGAATCAAACTCTCTTGGAGAGGGTAAGATGTATGCTTTCTCAAGTTGGTTTATCAAGGAGATTTTGGGCAGAGGCTGTTAAGACAGCTTGCTACTTAATAAACAGGAGTCCTCACACAGGAATCAATCTCAAGACACCATGTGAGATGTGGTCAGGCAAGCCTGCTGATATACTACTTTTATATGATTAAATATACGTTATATTATTATGTTTTATTAACGAATTCTATATGAAATTATGATATAAATAGTATGAAATATTAATCTTTATAGTTTAGTATAGTTAGTAGTAAAAGTTAGTAATAATAGTAAAAATTTATCGTTTTGTACCGATTTTAGTAAATCGGAATGTCGTGTCAGATTTACGTGGGTATTTGTGGTATTTTATTGCAGATGTATAAGCTAGGACCCCGAGAATCGACATTTTGAAGAATAATCATATCTCTGAAAGGATTTAGAGAAGGTTACGAGCTTAAATGGTCAATCGAATTGCTTAAGTGGTCAAGTGGTCAATCGAAGTGGTCAAGTGGCTAATCGATTTGATTTAGTGGTAATCGAGAAATATCTTCGACAAACGAATGGCTCATCAAAAAGACATTTTCTGAAGAAGAGTCCTTCATGAAAGTTGTATATCATTCAACGAGCTTTCCAATGCATCTTGAATCATGTTGTTTGGAGATCGGGAACTCGAGATATGAATTTTATAAGTTATATATAATTATAATTATATATATATTATCCTCGCACATGCTGATTAATCAAGGGGGGATGGATTCAATCATTAGGCCGGACCAGTCCGGCCATATCAAGGACCGGTCCGGCCAAGGGAGTTTTGCCTATAAAAGGGAGCTCATTTGCAACAGAATCGGGTGTACCAATATATATATATATCCTATATATATATATATATATATATATATATATATATATATATATATATATATATATATATATATATATATACAATATCCTATATATATTATCTATATCTTTTCTTTTATTTTCGTAGTTTGTAAATAGGCCTTACGCCAAAATAATAATACCGTAGTATTGTTGTAATGCTCGGGAAATTATCGGAAGTTCAATGTTGTTGAAGTCATTGTATCCGGAAGAATACGACCTCTGATTCAGCATTTGTAATCGGGTAAAATTTCTTAAGTATTTATGTTTGTTATGTTTGTTTTTATCTTTTTAGTAGTTATAATGTTTTTAGGCTAACTCAAATAACTAGCCAAAGTTATGTAATCGTTTTATTTCGATCTTTTTGGTAAATGAATGCTGTCTAAGTAAAATTGACTAAAATTGAGTTAATTGAATCTTTTTCTATTTTGCAACGTATTGATAATATTCGGATTGACGTAATTAACCAAGATGAATCGCAACATATAACCTAACGATGAACCCGACCGAGAGAAGTTAGGATATGAGATAAAAGATAGAAAAACCGGAGGGTAAAATTGGCCGTCTGGCGTGACAACGGAATCCTATTTCCTACCGAGGCGATTTGTCTTGGGAAAGATGAATCTTATTAAATTTGTGCTCAAGATCGTAATAATGTTAAAATCAACGGTTTAATTGAAACTAACACCGGAAAGTTAAATCGATCCGCCGACAACCGGAGCCTTTTGAATAACATCGGCCGTCGACAAACGGAATAACCTCTTTTATCCGGGGTAGATTTGTACTCGGTACTGTTCGGACTAATCGAGATTAGCATGGGGCGCTTGTGGAGATTAAATCGATGACAATTTGACATATGACAATTTCATACGCTCGTGTGAGGAGGAATTGTTAACCCGCAGAGTGCACCGTTTTTTCATTTACTCAATTGGACCTAATATAAAAGGAAAGATCGAGCACATTCCGTTTCTTGAAAAGATCGTATAAATCAATTATATAAACTTTGGCTAGTTCTATCTGTCTATTATTATAAACTATATATTGGTATCTATATATATATATATATATATATATATATATATATATATATATATTTTACAATCCATGTACATCTATATATATTTATATATCTATATATATTATATTATATTAGAATAACTTTTAAATTATGTATTTACTTTATGTTAAGTAGAATAGTAGTAATCTGTGTTATAAAATTGCGGTTTAGATCGAGTTAATAACAGCTCTTTGGTGTTTAACCACACTTAAAAGAATTACCACGTTTTCCCTGAGGATTCGACACTCTGACTCACCACACTAGCACTATGATTTGACCCGGTACACTGCCGGTTAAGGATTATAATAGCACTAGAAAAGGTCCTGTCAGCTTTCTGGCGCCGTTGCCGGGGAAACACGTCGCTAATTTCTTTCTTTGTGTCTATGGTTACTACTTGTATTAGCTCAAAATTCTCGAGAATAAATCAACACTTTTTCTTATCTCATTTCTATTTTATTTTTCGTTGGTATCTACTTTCTTTTAGTACCAATTTTCTTCTTCTATAAAACTCGAGCATTTTTCTATTTTCGTTAGTTGATGACCAGAAGCGGTAAAGCCTCACTTACTCCTTATAACTCTGACATAAATGCTTACGAAAGACAGTTACGAATAGAGAGTAAACGTGGTCAAACCAGCTTAGGACTCCTTGGAAAATCTCCAACGGAATCATCTTCTAATAAAAATACAAAATGGTTTGAACTAGTGATGAAACAAATGAACAGAGGCTAGATCATGCTCCAGGGGCATGGACAAAACCCTGTTAACCCTAATAATAATCAAAATCATAATAATAGAAATAATCAAGATCGGAACCAGAATAATCGTAATAACCCACCAAACCCGAGACCTATCTGTGATCAAACCATAAGAAGAAACCAGACTAATAATCCCATACTTTTACCTAATGAAGGAGCAAATAATTTCAAATTAAATCTCATCTTTTGGTTTAATTGACGCAAGAGCCCAATTCCTAGGAGAGGATGATGAAGATCCACATCATCATCTCTATCTTTTTGAAGAACTGTGCAATACAACCAAAAGTCAAGGTGCTCATAAGGAACTAACGAGGATGACTATGTTTCCTTTTTCTTTAAAAGGACGAGCCCGAGATTGGTTTATGTCTCTTCCACATCATTCACTTACTAGTTGGGAGGATATTCAAACTGAATTTCTGAAACAATATTTCACTCCAGGACGAAATTTGGAATTAAAAGTCGAGGTTGCTAACTTTAGACAAGGATCTGAAGAAACGCTTGGGAATGCCTGGGAAAGATTTAAAAATTGTTAAAAGCCTTTGTCCCGATCATGGTTATTCCTTAGATATGCAAATTCAACTTTTACGTCAGAAATTAAGAAAAGACTCACGTCAGAGATGTAGATCATGCATGTGGTGGTTCTTTAATGATGAGTGAAGCTCAATTAGTTTACGATGCTATAGAAAAGATTTCCAAAAATAACAGAATGTGGAAATCGGTTCTAGCACCGTAAAAGTAGCTTTTGCAGAGAATGTACATCTAATACGGAAGTTCTAGCACATTTAGAAAATTTGAGTAGGAAATTTGATGGCCTACAATCGAACAAAACCAAAGTTCGTAAAATAGTACACCAACCCGAATACTCAAATCAGGGATAATATGCCATTAGGGATCGAAGAACCAACAGGATATTCAAGAGAGGAGGTGAGTTTTCTTCAAAGAAAGATAGAATTTGAACAATGCATATTCAAACTCGTTTAATGCTATTAGAAGAGATCACCCTACTTTTCGATGGTCTGAAAACCCTAGTAAGCAAGGACAACCGCCATATCCAGTTCAATATAGGAATATGAATAATAATCAAGAAAATACATCTAATCAGAATTTACAATCATTACCTAGATCCTATCCTCAACATACCACTCAAAGTATACCAGTAACTCAAAGTTCAACTCAACCTGCAGAAGGAGTTGAAAAATGGGAAAAACTAATGGAAAATATGATGGGTGTAGTATCTACTCAAGCTAAGAATATGGAAACAATGATGACTTCTATAGGTACAGTCTCTAAGGATCTGAGTTCAATGAAAACATCTATGAGTGGACATGATACCAGAATGAGAACGATAGAAGCCTCATTAAGGAATATGGAAGATCATTTGAGTAGGGAAGGTGAACGTAATAAAAGTAGACCTCCTGGAGGATTACCAAGCAATACTGAAAGAAACCCAAGAGAGGTAAATGTTGTAGTTACGAGAAGTAGAAAACTCTGTGGTAGTAATGGAGTAGAAAACTTCGGAAATAATGAAGTGGAAAATGATTTAGATGAAAAAAAGGATGAAACTAAAGATGAACTTGAATTCACTGATGAGGAAGAAGAAATTATAGAGAATTTCTTGAAAAGAAATAGAAGTTTGGAACCTGAGAATGAAGGTGAAAAATGGGTAAAAATCTCTAGGATTTTGAAAGATCCCATGGATAAAGATTTAAGGACTTTATTCAAGGAACATGTTAGAATAGAAGATAATGAAAACAAGGATGAAGAACAAGAAGAACTGAAAGAATCTAAAGTAGAGATTGATTCAGGGAATGTTTTAAAAGAAAAAACTCAAGATTATGATACTTGGCGATCAAGTAATACTCAAAAGTTTAAGGAAAAAGGAAAAGAGAAAATGACTTTGGGATCAAAGGTTATAGATTTAGAATCTTTACCTTTCCCACCTAAAGATCAAATTAAAAAGATTAAAACTGATCGTATATGCTCGTTTCCTTGATACTTTTAAATCATATTCATGTTAACATCCTCATTATCGAAGCTCTAATTAGTATGCTCGCTTATGGAAAGTTTCAAAGATATTACATCAAACAAGAAAAAATTAGAGGAATATGAGAATATATGCCTAAATGAAGAATGTTCTGCAGTTTTGCAGCATAAGTTACCACATAAATTGAAAGATCCTGGAAGTTTTACCATCCCATGTGAAATTGGAGGATTTTTGTTTAAGAATGTCTTATGTGATCTTGGAGCTAGTATAAATCTCATGTCTTATGAGGATTATAGAAAGCTGGGCATAGGAAAGCTTACGAAGACTGAAATGACTCTGCAAATGGCAGATAGATCGATTAAATACCCTAAAGGAATTATTGAGGACGTATTGGTTAAAGTAGACAAGTTCTATTTTCCAGTACACTTTGTAGTTATGGAAATGGAAGAAGGATATTCAACGCCACTTATCTTAGGTCGACCATTTCTAGCTACATGAAGAACTTTAATAGATGTCCAGAAAGGAGAGTTAATTCTGAGAGACAATGAAGATGAAGTTGCTTTCAATATTTTCAAAGCTATGAACCATCCATACAGATCACCAGAATCATGTTCTTTTATAGAAGATATTCATTCTGTCTATGATATTCAGTTACCAACTTTTGAAGACAGATTAGAATAATGCTTAACTATGTCTATCTATAAGGAAGATGAGAAAGACACCAAAATGAAAGAGATAATCCTTTCTCTAGATAAAGGAAGTTTTACTTTTAAACCATCATGGCATAAGTATTTGGAATTAGAACTAGAAGGACCAGTTCTTAAACCATCACTGGAAGATCCACCTAAGAATCTGGAATTGAAACCGTTACCTTTAAATCTGAAGTATGTGTTGGTGATAATATCACCAATGTCATTTAGTGTAATTGGATTTAGTTTGAGGTTTGGTAAGCTTGGAACAATCGATATGAGTTAGGAGATGCGGAGTGCATGCTCACAATTGATATTTACAAGCTTATGAGAGTGTTAGAACAAGTGTTGAACAAAACCGGAGTCTTGCTGCTTAATTGGACGGGCGTCTGATGTTGGACGAGCGTCCATTGATTCAGGACGAGCGTCCAAAGTCTAAATTTGAGTACTGGGAGCAATCTGTTCTGATGGACGGGCGTCCATTGCTTCTGGACGGGCGTCCATTTCTTCTGGACGGGCGTCCAAAGTCTCAAATTGAGTACTGAATGTAATCTGCTCTGGTGGACGGGCGTCCATAGATTCTGGACGGGCGTCCATTTTGTTTCAAACGGGCGTCCAGTATGCAGATTTTTCAGTTGTAAAAGCAGTTTGGTCGGTTTTGTTGGTGTCCTTTCGGGTTTTTGGCTCTTGTAACCAATTCTAAAAGGTTGTGTATGTAGAGATACATAAATATAACTCTACATACATATAAAAGAACACTTGGAACCTTTTTCATACAGAATAAGAAGGATTTGAAAAACCTTTTTCCGGTTTTCTTTGAATGTCCTTGAAACCTCAAGTTCTATACACACAAAATATCACCAAACTCCTGTAGCTTTCTTTCTGTCTATATTGTCTAGACTGAAAGTGAACGTAGTTTTATCCCGTGATCATATTCGTGTTTACCCGGAGACAATCATTTGGGGACGAATAGTTTTCGCAGGAAAGATTCTCAAATCGACTCTACGTGTATATCCGGTTATTTTCATTGTTGCACATTCATTTCTGGTTCGGCATTGTTCATTCCCCTTTGAATTTCCCCAACAATCTGCGAAAACTATTTTGTTTTGTTTTTTAGAACAATGTCGGTTTCGAAATGAAGAGTTGCATTTTTCTGAATTTTATCAAAGGTTGTGTCCTAGTATTTTGGGCATAACTCTTGATTCAGGAATCGGTTTGAAAATCCGGAGATACCGTTAGAATCGTGGCGAGACGAGGATCGCAGTGATATCAAGTTTGCAGTCTGGTTCGATGTTGACAGTTGTCAGAAATTCTGAGAAGTTGCTGCGATTTTTTGATTGATGCAAAGTCGATTATAATCTTTTGGTAAGTAAAAGTTCATTGGAATGACTTTGAAAAAATTGTTGTGATGTTGCTATGACTACGGATGAATGGTATGTATGTTTATTTACATTATTTCATGCAAGTTTGGGGTGTCCAAGAACAGTAACTACAATCAATATAAATTTTGATTGTAGTATCTAGGTTTTGTTCTTGGATGTTGTTTGATTATACATATATGTTGTTTGGCTTGATATTTCTAGACATGATTGAATCAATGATGAAACTTACTGCATGTTTAATGTTTAATGTTCATTGATCTTGGTGATAAAATCATGTTAATGTTTAGAAATTTTAAGTGTTTGTGTATAACTAATGTTGGGATAAATCAAGTGTTATCTCTTGGAAAACTTGATGTCTATTGTAGTAAGATGTTTTCTAATGATACAAATAGATGGAAATCATGTTGAAGAGATAATGTTTTTAAATGTCTATCCTTGATAGAACATTTGTAATTAAGAGTTTGCAAATCAAAAGAAATTTGGATTTCTGAAAATCTTGTTTTACTAGGTTGAATGCCTAGTATGTAAGATCAAACAAAGGATAGAATAATGACTGTAAACTAAGTTTTGGTGAAACAACTAATAAAATGTTGTTTTGAGTTTTTGACTCTGGTTTGGAAAATTGTGAGTGTAAGGATCAACTTGGTTTGAAGTTTTGAACCGGTGGATTGTTGATCCGTGACATTCATGAAATGGAGTCAAGGTTGTCATTGTTAAGAGATTTAAGTATATCCGTTGGCTCTTGAAACTATATAATTTAAACATTAGTTGTACATGGTTTGTATATTTTGAAATAACTATACATGTATGTTTCTTGGTATGCTTAAGTGATACTTATATGTATATGAGATCTGTTGATATGCTATAGGACTTATATATGAGTGTTTTGGTTCAGTATAATTGCTTTATTATACTTCTGCGTTTTACTCCTATGACTAAAATGTTTATGTATTTAGTCTTTCATGTGTTATACTTGTTATTTGGTAATATATGTAATATATGTTTTTAACTTGTTTTGAACTTATTCTTTTCGGAAACATGATTAGTATCATGAATTTTCACTTTGATTTTAAGTGAATGTTTTGGAGGAAAAATCATGTTATTGATTTGTTAAAGAATGTATCGGTTTGGTGAAAGAATACAACTCATTAGAGTTTGTATTCTTTTGAACGGTTATAACTTTTAATTTAAAGGTAGAAACTTTTCGATTTTAAAGGTTACAACTCTTGGTTTAAGAGTTGTGACTTGTTTTGAAAAGTTGTGATTCTTCGTTCGAGAGGATGTAACTTTTGTTTGAAAATTTGAGACTTTCCGATATAGAAAGTTGTAACTCTTGGTTGTAAGAGTTGTAGTTCTTCGGTTTAGAAGATTATGAATCTTTGGTTGGAAAAGTTGTAACTCTTTTATTTAATAGATACATCGTTTATTTGCGTTACTTTGTAGTAAATAACTATCATGTCCTCCAAAAGGTAAATGAAAAGAGTGTATGTTATAATGAGTTTTATATACTTTTTGTTTATACTTCTACGCCTCCAACAGTTGTTTGTTTGCTAAATTACTTGAACTTTGGTATAATGAAATCCAAACTTGAGGTTTGGAGGTGTGAGGAGGTCTTGTGACTTTCCGAGGTTAAGGTTAATTCCTTGAGTAAAAGAGGCATTGAAACTTTGTATATTGGAATTGCTATGCATTCCAATGTTCTTTAGTTCCATATAATGGAGCCAATGATTCTAGTCTGATTTAATCTGTTGTTGAATCATGGTATGCCATCTTTGGACATTTATAATGTTATACAAAGTTTGAAGTATGAAACTTCTACCAGTATGAGTGAAGGAAAACAATAAAGTTGTTTTCTAAATATGCCGGGAAAGCTCAATGAGAGCAAATGGTGCGGTGAATATTTCAATGAAAGATGAAAGTTGATGTAAGTCAACATGTATAAATCCTGATTAATAATGTAAGGTTTTGTACGGTTTAAGGTATTGGTTATTTTGATACCTTGGCACCGGTTAAAGAAATCTCCTCGGATAAATTGTTGTTGTTTGTTTTAACAACTGTTAAACAATTTTGTAATCCATTAAATGGATGGTAAAACTTCGGTTTTAGAATAGAGATTGGAATGGGCATTGCATTTGAAACAACTGGAGGGTCTTGTTATGTTGAAGTTAACATTAGGATTGTATATTTTTGTTATTTTGGTTCAAGGTGCAAAATTAAACTTGATAGACATCTTAGCTTGAAGATTAGTTTAATTTAAAGTTGTTTATAATACCTTGTTCGTAACAATACAAATCTTACATATGTTTTACATATTATATGTCTTATATATGTTTGATGTCTAAGGAAATGACTTCGTCCTTTGATGTATGTTGAATACATGTTTGTTGTTTTGCTTTGGTTTAGTATCTATTCATGATACTAAAAGTGAAACATGCTCAATCTATGAAGATTGGATTTGCCTTGGAATATAAGGTGATGTAGTAGTTTACATTGTTTGACATGTTGATTTTGGTGTTAACCAAATCATGTTGTTCATAACTGGACGGTATTGTCATCAAGGTTTTAAACTACAGTCATGGGGGAGGTTTAAACTCTATAGTAAAGTTATATGAGATTCCTTCGGTTTAGAAGAATCCTTGGTTAACTAGTAGTTTGTGCTGGGATGAAGTATCATTTATGAGCTTCTAAGTGCATAAATTTCTGGTTGGACTATGGAGTTGGATTTCTTTGTTGATGACTTAGAAGTTCGGAATTCCCATGCAATTAATAACCAAGTTCATCCCAGTTATCCAATGTGTTTGGCTGGAAAATTGTCAAATGTTACAATGGTGATCTAGACACCAATGTATTAATGAAAAGTTGGATTGTGAGTTTATAACTCAAAGGATGATGGTGGTTGTTCAAAGAGTACTCGTGATTTAGTCAAATCTTGTTTGATCAAATATAGATTGACTTGAAACTTGGTAAAAAGTTTGTTATCGGGATGTGTAGAACCCATTAAATCTTTGGTGTGGGATACCCAATTCCCTTTATGGTACAACGCCATAGGCGAGAATTCAATGTGGAAGGCCCATCCTCAAAGATTTGGCACATGAAAAGTCCCGAAAGTATGTGCATTACCTTGTGTGTAGTGATATCTTTTGGAAAAGTGTTTCAGGTACATGATTAGAAAGATTCACCTATATGAGTATGAAGTTTGGCCGCTTCAAGAAAGTTAGGGTTGACTTTTTATATACTCATGAAATGGATATGGACACAAGGCCTGGATAATTGGTGTCAAGTAGCTATAGAAGTTGTATCTTGGTTCATTTGTGTATTATCTTTGAAGTATTCAAATGTGTAAAGGGGTTCAATGCTTAGTCACACCCCAATACTCAAATATTTTGGAATGTGTAATATACTAGATGGTAATTCAATCTGCGTGACATTATCATTGAAAGATGAATCTGTGTGTGTTGATAAGTTTTAACTAAATCAAGGATTACACTAAATGGGGGAGGATTGTTGGTGATAATATCACCAATGTCATTTAGTGTAATTGGATTTAGTTTGAGGTTTGGTAAGCTTGGAACAATCGATATGAGTTAGGAGATGCGGAGTGCATGCTCACAATTGATATTTACAAGCTTATGAGAGTGTTAGAACAAGTGTTGAACAAAACCGAGTCTTGCTTTGCTTAATTGGGCGGGCGTCCATGTTATATGGACGGGCGTCGATGTTGAGACAGCGTCCTTGATTCGAGACGGCGTCCAAAGTCTAAATTTGAGTACCGGAGCAATACATTACGATGGACGGGCGTCCATTGCTTCGGGCGGGCGTCCATTTCTTCTGAGACGGGCGTCCAAAGTCTCAAATTGAGTCTCAATGTAATTCGCTTTCTACGTGGGCGGGCGTCCCATAGATTCAGACGGGCGTCCATTTTGTTTCAAACGGGCGTCCAGTATGCAGATTTTTCGATTGTAAAAGCAGCTTTAGTCGGTTTTGTTGGTGTCCTTTCGGTTTTTGGCTCTTGTAACCAATTCTAAAAGGTTGTGTATGTAGAGATACATAAATATAACTCTACATACATATAAAAGAACACTTGGAACCTTTTTCATACAGAATAAGAAGGATTTGAAAAACCTTTTTCCGGTTTTCTTTGAATGTCCTTGAAACCTCAAGTTCTATACACACAAAATATCACCAAACTCCTGTAGCTTTCTTTACTGTCTATATTGTCTAGATCGAAAGTGAACGTAGTTTTATCCATTGATCATATTCGTGTTTACCCGGAGACAATCATTTGGGGACGAATAGTTTTCGCAGGAAAGATTCTCAAATCGACTCTACGTGTATATCCGGTTATTTTCATTGTTGCACATTCATTTCTGGTTCGGCATTGTTCGTTCCCCTTTGAATTTCCCCAACAGTATGCTTTTCTTGAAACTAATAATCTATTACCGGTTATTATTTCATCATCTTTAACTGAGCAACAAGAAGATCAATTACTTAGAATGTTGAAAAAGCATAAGAAAGCTTTTGGATGGACAATTGCCGATATTCGAGGTATTAGCCCTGAGATTTGCGTTCATAAGATAATTCTGAAGGAAGAGGCTAAACCTTGTATTCAACCGCAACGCCGCCTCAACCCAAATTTGCAGTTAATTGTTAAGAAAGAGGTCATTAAGCTATTGAAAATGGGGATAATTTTTCCCATATCAGATAGTGAATGGGTAAGTCCAACTCAAGTGGTACCAAAGAAAGGAGGTTTCACAGTGAAAGAGAATGAAAAGAATGAATGGATTCCGACAAGAGAGATTACGGGTTATCGAATGTGCATTGATTTTAGAAAACTAAATGATCATACTAAGAAAGATCATCATCCACTTCCATTCATAGTTCAAATGTTGGAACGTTTAAGTGGACATAAGTATTACTGTTTCTTAGATGGTTATTCAGGATATTTACAGATATTCATTGCAGCAGGAGATAGAGAAAAAACTACTTTCACTTGTCCTTATGGAACTTTTGCTTATAAAAGAATGCCGTTTGGTTTATGTAATGCACCAGCTACGTTTCAAAGGTGTATGATGGCTATATTTGCTGATATGGTTGAGAAATTCTTAGAAATTTTTATGGATGACTTTAGTGTTTACGGAGACTCATTTGATGCTTGTTTGTTACACTTAGAACGAGTGTTACAACGCTGTGAAGATACTAATTTAGTTTTAAACTGGGAAAAATGTCATCTAATGGTATCAGAAGGAATTGTTTTAGGTCATAGAATCTCTGAAGAAGGTATTGAAGTTGATAAAGTTAAAGTCGAGGTAATCGAAAAATTACCTCCACCAGTTAATTTAAGAACCCTAAGAGGATTTCTCGGACATGCAGGATTTTATAGAAGGTTCATTGCCGATTTTTCAAAAATAGCAAAGCCTCTAAGTCATTTGCTTGAAAAAGAAGTACATTTTAACTTTGACAGTAAATGTATGGAAGTTTTTCAGACCCTAAAAGCATGGTTAACTACTGCACCAGTTTTAGTAGCACCAAACTGGAGTTTGCCGTTTGAGATTATGTGTGATGCAAGTGATTTAGCTGTAGGAGCTGTTTTAGGTCAAAGATATAACAAAATTCTCAAAGTTATTTACTATGCATCTCACACATTAAACACTGCTCAACTAAATTATGCAACTACAGAAAAAGAACTGTTGGCTGTGATTTTTGCCTTAGATAAGTTTAGATCGTATATTGTTGGTTCTAAGGTAATAATTTATACAGACCATTCAGCACTGAAGTATTTACTGAGTAAGAAAGATGCTAAACCTCGTCTTCTTAGATGGATTCTCTTACTACAGGAATTCGATATTGAAATTAAAGATAAAAAAGGAAGTGAGAATGTAGTAGCAGATCATCTAAGTAGAATGGAAAATGATGAAGAAATAGGAAATGAAATTAAAAATTCATTTCCTGATGAACAACTATTTAGAATAGATACTCCTTCAACCATGCAGTTATTAAAGAATAGAATTCCTTCTAAGGAAATGTCACCGTGGTTTGGAGATATCATTAATTACTTAACTTTGTGATTATATTCCGTCTCATTGGACTTGGCGTGAGAAAAAGAAGTCTTTTATGACTTAAAATTTTATTCTTGGGAGGAACCGGACCTTTTCGTAAATGTTCGGATGGGATAATCGAAAAATGTGTGCCTAATAATGAAATTTTAAGTGTTTTGTCATTTTGCCATGATCGTGAGGCAGGAGGTCATCATGGAGGTTGGAAAACTGCTTTTAAAGTTTTACAATGTGGTTTTTATTGGCCTACACTATATAGAGATGCTTATAAGTATGTTAAATCTTGTGAGTCTTGTCAAAAATGGGGAAATATATCTAAAAAACATGAAATGCCTATGCAACCTATTTTAGAATGCGAGTTATTTGATGTTTGGGGTATAGATGTCATGGGACCTTTCCCTATATCTTTTGGAAAAAGATTTATGCTTGTAATGGTAGATTATGTCTCGAAATGGGTAGAAGATGAAGCTCTTCCCACTAATGATACCAAAGTTGTCATACGATTCCTTAAAAAGAATATATTTACCAGATATGGCATTCCGAGAGCTATCATTAGTGATAGAGGGTCACACTTTTGCAATAGACCATTTACTAAGATAGTTGAAAAATATGGTGTAACGCATAAGTTAGGAACGCCTATCATCCATAAACCGGTGGGCGGTAGAGGTGTCGAATAGAGATCAAAAGAATCGTGGAGAAAACAGTGGAATCAAATCGTAAAAAATCAAGCGCTTAAATTAGATGATGCATTATGGGCGTCTGAGCGACTTTTAAAACACCAATTGGTTGTTCTCCTATAAGCTAGTCTTTGGTAAGTCTTGTCATCTCCCAGTTGAGTTAGAACACCGAGCCTTACCGGGCTATTAGATTTACGAATTTCGATCCTAAGGTCATCCGCGGTGATCATAGATTGCTTCAATTAATGAGAACTAGAAGAATTTCGTCTCGATTCTTATGAAAATGCTCGAATCTACAAGGAACATACGAAATCTTTCCATGATAAGAGAATATTTAAACGTGAGTTCCATGTAGGTGATCGAGTGCTCTTGTACAATTCACGTTTAAAGTTGTTTCGAGTAAGCTTAAATCAAGATGGACAGGTCCATTTAAAGTAACACGGGTTTACAAATCTGGAGGTCATTGAACTAACCGATGGAAATACTGAATTTTATAGCCAATGGCCACAGAGTGAAGTTATTTGTGGAGGAGAAGGAATCACACCTTGAAAGAAGAAGTAATGCTCTTGATTGATCCCCGACAAATTGAAAAAGCGAGAAAAACCGAAAAAGCGAAAGCAGAGAAATCAAATCAAAGAATACCAGGTGCTATCTCTCTTTACTCTACTTTTCTGTGTTTTTATTTTTGTTTAAACTCTTTTCGTCTTTTACCGGATAGACGTAAAAGAACTGGATGCCTTTTTTAGATAGATTAGGAGTTTTTGTTTTACTTTTGAAATTAGGCCTTGATAAAGATATCGCGTTTGCTATAGAAGCTTTAGTTTTTGAACAAAACAAGAAATTGTTGAGAGAGATTAGATTGAAAGAAGTTTGTAATGGAACATCAAGGAGTGCAATAAAAAGAAGGGCAAAATTTCTGATGAGATGCAGAATCTGTGGAAAAAGTGAACATGTTGGACGCTGGGGGAAAAACACAACCAAATCCCAGGATGAGTGTTTGGATATTGTTAGGAATGGAACGATTAGGTGGTTATCCGAAAATCCCGATGGAATTCCGAGAGATAATTCAAATGCTTCGTTTTTAGGAGTTAGGTTGATTGAACGTTATATCAGAACTCTGGAAGATTTAGAAATCGAAGAATCAGGAACCCCTTAAGTTTCGAGTCTTTTCTTATGTTTTTAAAATTTTATAAAATTTTCTCATAACTTCTGAAAATTTTATAAAATTGGATCTTTATAAAATTAAGGAGTTTTATAAGTTTTATAAAAGTTTTTTTTAGTTTTAATTTAGATATTTTATAAGAATTAATATAAATTTATTAAATTTTTATAAGCTTTTTATTAAGTTTTATAAAGATTTTATTAAATTTCTAAAAGTTGTTATAAAATTATTTTTAAGATTTTAATCAAGTTTAATTAAGTTTTATAAGAATTTTTATAAGTTTTTAAATAAAAATCATAAAAATTAAAAAAATCGGAAAAAGTAAAAAATTTGTACACGGACCGATCCGGCCCTTAATCTGGACCGATCCGGGGTCAAAATGGATAAAAAAACGGGGACCCCTTTTTCTTCTTCTTCTTCTTCCCTAATCTTTCTTTCCGCCGCATCACACCCCAAAACCCCACCACTCAATTTTTTCAATTCTTCCATAAAATTTCATCTCACACTACACCACCACTTGATTTCTTCCTCCTTTCATTTCCTCTCTTCCACAAAAGTTGAAAAAATCAAAAGGGATAAAAAACAAGCTTCATTCTTTTCCGGCGACTTTACAACTTTTTCGGCCTACTTTTCAACGTTTTCGTCATTATAAGGTATTAGTTAGTTCATTTAGTTATCAATTTCGTATTTTTAATAATTTTTTAGATTAATTTCAACTGTTTTGATTTTTGAGTGTGTTGTGACATTTTTATTTTTTGTTGTTTATTTTTTGTTGTTGTTGATTGGCTTTACCAATATCGTAGAATGGCTAAGTCGAGTAGAAAAGCCTCTAAGAAGCGTAAATCGAACATTCCTATATCAACTCCGGTAGTAGGCACGATAATTTTATCACCTGAAGAAGAAGCCGTAAGCTTCAATAAAACAGCATCACAAGAAGCTAAGAATGCGTATCAAAGGATTTATAGTAAATGTGATGTTTTGATTGAAAGAGGATTAGATTTTGATGACTTAGGTGATGAAGTTAAGGATGTTTTTACGAGACGTCAGTGGTTAGAATTAGCGACCCGAAGAGAGAAGGAATAAATACGACTTTAGTAGCTGAATTTTATTCAGTTTTGTCTACATTGTCACAGGATGAGCTTACTAAGTCGCAAACTGTACCCCTAAGAGCTAGAAATGTTCCTTTTAACCCTGCCATTATAAATGCGATTTTGGGAGTTGAAGTTTTTCCAGATGATGAGGATTACAGGGTAGTTTGGAATTTAGATGATCCTGCAACATTTGAGCAGACTGCCTTGAGAGCTCAGAATGCTTTTGATTCAACCGCTGTGTGGGTTGAAAATAGGTTTAACTACGGGAAGTGTTTTAGAGGTTTAAGGGCGATTAAAAGGTTTATTAGCCATAATCTCTATCCTTCGAGTAAACATACAGCTTATGGAAAAGAAGATGTTTGTATCGCTTGGGCGATGGTCAATGATGTAAAGGTGGATGTTGGGAAGGTAATATTTAAAAGAATTTTCGAGAGCATTGTCATCGCCAGACCAGGGAGCCATCTGTACTTCCCTTGTTTTATTTCGGATTTATGTCGTAGGTCGGGAGTACAATTCCTGCCTAATGACAAGTTAGCTCTGGCGGATGCACCTCTGATTGGACCAAGTTTGACTAGGCTTCCAGATGGTAGAATAAGCTCTTTGATCAGAAGACGTCAAACTCAACCACCTCCACCAGTTTCCGCATCTTCTTCTTCTTTTCCATCTTTTTCTAGTCAGCCTCAACAAACTCCTTTCTCCAACACTATCACTTATGACATGTTTCAATCTTTAGTTTCGGACGTTGCACGTGGTCAAGCCAACATGGCTTTGTATGCTGAAAGTAATAGGCAGTGGTGTGACGATATTCGTAGAGGTTTAAGGAGGAACGAGCAGTTGCTTCGTAATCCTACTTTTGATGATCCTGCCTATCCACCTTGTCAGTCCAATCCATATACCTTACCAGAGTGGGTAGAACCTATTCCACCACCCTCGAGCTTTCATCCAATGTCATATCCTTTTGGAAGCCAATCGAGTGGTACAGTGTATTTTCGATGGTGTATTCGAGAGACCCGCGATGTCTAGTTGGGGAGATTCACGAGTTTGCGCATATCACTCTTGGCATGAGTTCTATGGGTCTTGATAGTTCAGTCAGGACCACGACTACATTTCAGCCGCCAGCTTCTCAGTCGTTTCCGAGTTCGAGCTTTTATGTTGATCCTGAGGAAGATTATGAAGATTGAATTTCATGACTATGTTTGATTAAACATTTTTACTGCACGTTTTTATTTTCGACATTTTCATTTAGATATCGGTTTGTTTTCATTTTGGTTTGTTTTCATTTTATAATCGTTTTATCGAAATATTATTTTCATTCTAAATCGTTTTTATAAACTATAAAAACCCAAAAATAATTTTGTATCATTACTAAGTCGTTTTCAAAATATAATTAATGTGTCGTTTTATCAGTTCGTATCAAGTTAGATGAATTTAATTCAAGCTTTATAAAATATCTTCAAAGCATATGTATTGTTACACATGTGAGAAGTAAAAACAAAAACCAATTTGACTTTTACCTCTGTACTCGGTGAAATGATATTGAGGCCGGACCGATCCGGCCTATTCTCGGACCGAGCCGTGAAGAAAAAGGGGTGAGTCATTTTAGAGTTCGTCTAATGCAGCCACGTATGTTTTCTTTACTTCTATTAAAGGAAAGGCAGCCATGAAGTAAACTTTGCCATTCCTTTCACTTTCTATCTTGTTACTTTTATTTATTTCTTATTACTTTCATCTGTTTTAAATTTTTCATCTGTTAAAAATGTCAAACCATTCCTCGCCCTCTGTTAATTCATATGAGCCAAATACACCGGAAGCTATGGCTCCAGAATCACGAGCTTCAAACGATAATATACTTTTACACCATCATTTTGCTCATTCTCCAATTCTGTTGGAGAAAGGTTTGAATTTCGACAAACTCGATCGATGGGGTAAAACTGTTATTAGAGGATTCGGTTGAAGAAGTTTGTTAGTGCGCCAAAAGGACGAATAAATATCTCGATTGTTCGAGAATTTTATTCTGCCTTAATGACGACGTCCATGATTGAAAGTACTCAAATTATCACAGTAAGAGGAGTGGTTGTTCCCTTCTCTTCGTCTATTATCAATCAACTTTTTGAAATTCCGCCTGTGACGCTGCCACACTTTGAAATAAAGTGGGGATTAAATAATGCCTATAATCATCTGAATAAAACTCATGAGGCATTTCAGTGTCTTTTTCCACTCTTTGATTCGAATCACGATTTGTCCACAACTGCCTTACTTCCACATTTAAGGGCATGGAAACATTTCATTAACTCTAGGGTGTATCCTACTTGGGATTTCGGGAGCCTTTGTGATAATGAAATGCTTTTGTTGTACGCCTTGGCATTTGGTGAGTATGTGGATTGGGGAATTTTAATTCAGAGGACGGTGCTAGAGTTTGCGATAACGAGGGGCAGTAGGGGGAAGCCTATGCCTTCTTCGTCAATGATTTCAAGATTGTGTGTTCAGATGAATGGAGTTGGTGAGTGGGATTCTGATGAAATCTTTCCTTCAAGAGATAATAGAGTTGGATTGTTGCCGGTGGATACACCGGGATGTTCGTCAACCATTTATAATGGTTGACCAGTTTTAAGAAGTTTGACTGAGTTTGTTTAAGTTTGTAGTTTTTTTTAGTTAGTTAAGTTTTTTTATTATTTGTAATGGTTTTTAATATCATGTTTAATATATATGTTTCAGTTTTTTTTTAAGTTTGTTTGTTATTTAATAATATATTAGTATACGCTAAGAATGAAATCATAATAATAACGATAATAGATAATTTTAATTTTATTTTCAAACCTATTTTTTTAATACTCATGGAACATCGGGACGATGCCACTTCGTAAGTGGGGAGTAGAGTTAGGTTAGAAAATTCATTAAAATTTTCGAAAAAATAGTTATAAATTATTAAAATTATCAAATTTTTATTACTTATTATAAATTAAGTAGTTAATATATAAATATGAATAAAAAATGACATAATTTGGAAGAATAAGTTTTTAATTAAGTAAAGTAAATTAGATATATTATAATTATATTTTATGTCTAATTTAGATTTTAACGAGATTTTAAGTTTATATAATTGAGTAATTAATGTTAAATATTGTTTTCATGAAATTATATAAGTATGTTGATATTTATAAGTAAAATTTTTTAGAATAATTTTCTTTTCAAAAATGAATTATGAATTTGGAATTGTACTAGGGATGACGATTTTTGGCACCACAAAATATAAACTATAAATAAATAAATTACCTAAATAAATTTCCAATTTTTGTTCTACTTGACCTTGATTAGAGTGATCAAGACCTCACTCGAAATTGCCATTGTGATTAAATAGAAGTAACCGACCTTTAGCTAATTTTGGTCTACATTTCCTTGAAAAATCCGCAAGTTTGTACGTACTTATGAAAAGAGATGAAGACATAAAAACTAAGTTTTGGTGTATGCTGAGATTGGAAAAATTAGATAAGTATTAGTATATTCGATCTTACCTCATGACACTTGCAAGATAGTCCATTTTGGTAATAAGTTCGGATATGTTAAAAAAAAATTTAGAACGAAGCACCATATCTACACAGAATTAATCAAATATCAGGTATCTTCCTTATCTGTGATCGACAACTTAAAAATAAAAAGAACATATCGGTTGTAGCTACCAATGATTTGAGTGCAGTAGGGTGTTATCTCGAAATGTCCTATATCACTATGAGGTTTAAAAAGCTCCCGATTGCCTGATGATAGTAGTCCAGCTAGGGTATTATCTCGAAATGTCCTATTGCTGGGAATGAAGGCATAAAATGAAAAAGAAAAAAAGTCGAATCATAAGATCTCAAGAATGATTACAAGTTTAAGGAAACCGGACTTGTAATTTTCGATCGAAAGAGTAGTACTCCGATCAATCTTGATGAAGCAATGCTTGTAAGTTTGATTTTCTACACACACTCACGCTTTTAGTTCTTAATGTTAAAAAAAAAAAAATCTGAAAAAATAGTTGGAATAAAAAGAGAGATGCTATTAATCGAGATTGTTTTTTGATCAAGAATATGAAGATGTAGATGCGTCATTTACTTGCCTCTTCTTTCTTTTTTGATTTCTTTTTTTTTTTCCGATTAACCAACATCTTGAGCCTAAACTTTATAAGCTATTTTGTCAACTATCTGACCAAGTTTACGATTCCAGGATTTCATAATAGTTGTGATTAAAAATAATTCTAATATTTTATTTATACTTATTAAGTATTACATGTACAATTTCATCTAAATAATATTTGATGTTTAAGCTATTTAAGTTATATACACTTTTTGTCTTCTTATAATTTTAAATTAGAATAAGTAATATATTTATAATATTGACAATATAAATTACATTCAAAATTATAATCTGATCAATTATATTATCTTTTATTACCGCTTATTTTTGCTCGAGGACGATCAAAAGCTAAGTGGGGAGTAGTTGATATACTACTTTTATATGATTAAATATACGTTATATTATTATGTTTTGTTAACGAATTCTATATAAAATATATGAAATTATGATATAAATAGTATGAAATATTAATCTTTATAGTTTAGTATAGTTAGTAGTAAAAGTTAGTAATAATAGTAAAAAGTTATCGTTTTGTACCGATTTTAGTAAATCGGAATGTCGTGTCAGATTTACGTGGGTATTTGTGGTATTTTATTGCAGATGTATAAGCTAAGACCCCGAGAATCGACATTTTGAAGAATAATCATATCTCTGAAAGGATTTAGAGAAGGTTACGAGCTTAAGTGGTCAATCGAATTGCTTAAGTAGTCAAGTGGTCAATCGAAGTGGTCAAGTGGCTAATCGATTTGATTTAGTGGTAATCGAGAAATATCTTCGACAAACGAATGGCTCATCAAAAAGACATTTTCTGAAGAAGAGTCCTTCATGAAAGTTATATATCATTCAACGAGCTTTCCAATGCATCTTGAATCATGTTGTTTGGAGATCGGGAACTCGAGATATGAATTTTATAAGTTATATATAATTATAATTATATATATATTATCCTCGCACATGCTGATTAATCAAGGGGGATGTATTCAATCATTAGGCCGGACCAGTCCGGCCATATCAAGGACCGGTCCGGCCAAGGGAGTTTTGCCTATAAAAGGGAGCTCATTTGCCACAGAATCGGGTGTACCAATATATATATATATCCTATATATATATTATCTATATCTTTTCTTTTATTTTCGTAGTTTGTAAATAGGCCTTACGCCAAAATAATAATATCGTAGTATTGTTGTAATGCTCGGGAAATTATCGGAAGTTCAATGTTGTTGAAGTCATTGTATCCGGAAGAATACGACCTCTGATTCAGCATTTGTAATCGGGTAAAATTTCTTAAGTATTTATGTTTGTTTTTATCTTTTTAGTAGTTATAATGTTTTTAGGCTAACTCTAATAACTAGCCAAAGTTATGTAATCGTTTTATTTCGATCTTTTTGGTAAAGGAATGATGTCTCAGTAAAATTGACTAAAATTGAGTTAATTGAATCTTTTTCTATTTTGCAACGTATTGATAATATTCGGATTGACGTAATTAATCAAGATGAATCACAACATATAACCTAACGATGAACTGACCAGAGAAGTTAGGATATGAGATAAAAGATAGAAAAACCGGAGGGTAAAATTGGCCGTGCAAAGCGTGACAACGGAATCCTATTTCCTACCCGGGGGCAGATTTGTCTTGGGAAAGATGAATCTTATTAAATTTGTGCTCAAGATCGTAATAATGTTAAAATCAACGGTTTAATTGAAACTAACACCGGAAAGTTAAATCGATCCGCCGACAACCGAGCCTTTTGAATAACATCGGCCGTCGACAAACGGAGTAACCTCTTTTATCCGGGGTAGATTTGTACTGCACTGCTCGACTCACTAACCGAGATTAGCATGGGGCGATTGTGGAGATTAAATCGATGACAATTTGACATATGACAATTTCATACGCTTCGTGTGAGGAGGAATTGTTAACCTCGTGAGTGCACCGTTTCATTTACTCAATTGGACCTAATATAAAAGGAAAGATCGAGCACATTCCGTTTCTTGAAAAGGATCGTATAAATCAATTATATAAACTTTGGCTAGTTCTATCTGTCTATTATTATAAACTATATATTGGTATCTATATATATTTATATATATATATATATATATATATATATATATATATATATATATATATATATATTACAATCCATGTACATCTATATATATTTATATATCTATATATATTTGTAGAAATATTACTCAAAGATATCTTGAGTTGAGTCTGCTGAGGTTTTAGTGGTGCTGCTCAATGAGACTCTGCTGAGCCTCGTGATTTCGTGCATAATATTTTGTACACCTTATTTAATTGTAAAAGACATATTAATTGTGATTCATATAAACAATTAATATGTCAAACTCTAGTTTACTTTATGTCATAGACATAACTTTTACTTTTACTTTTGCATGCTTGCCGCCCACATCTACATACTCAAGTGGCACGCCAAGCTAGCTAGCTAGTCTCTCTATCTCAATTGTATCTATTTATACATCTTTTTACTCAATGAATAAACTAAGTTGAAGTTTACTCTTGTGTTTATCACATTCTCAAACTCTCTTCATGGTATCGGAGCCTTACTGAGTTCTAAAATCCGCTGCAAAACTCAGTTCTTTTTCAGGAAAAAAAAACAAAAAAAAATGTCAACATTATCTGAAGTTTCATCTTCTTGATGAGACCCACAAATTGCCTCAATGAGATCGGATAATCGAACACTCTTCTTTTACAAATCATAAACTTGATGGTAACAATTACTTGCTATGGTCAAGGTCTATGAAAATGTATATCTCCGGCCAGGGCAAGATGGGATATCTCATGCGTTCCAAACTCCGCCCTCTTAAATCGACCCCAAGTTTGAAGCATGGGACACAGAAAAATAACCAAGTCATGACCATCCTCACGAGGTCTATGACATAAGAGATCGATGAGAACTTCATGATGTATGACACTTTGCTAAGGAAATATGGGACAATGCCGAGACCTTTACTCAAAAAAGGACAATACATCCAAGACTATGAACTCAAGCTCAGATTCAAAATTGCGCATAAGGGATATGTGCAGAAACTCAATACTTTAATCAACTATCTAAGGCATGGCAACACCTAGATATGTTGGAAACTCACCCTGGAATGATGTTAAAGATGTTGCACTCTTTAAAGACATTATCGAGAAAAGAGAGTATTCAAATTCCTTCTTTGATCGAATCCTACTCTTGATGATGTCGAGGTAGAATTCTTGCTACTAAACCTCTTCCAAATCTCAAATCCATGTTTGCCGAGGTCAAACATGAGGAAAAAGCAGGAGGAAAGTGATGTTTCTTTGAACTCCCTGCCGACAACCTCTATCAAGGTACGCCTCATCAAGGTTAATGAGACTTACAGGAAGCCTCTTGAGAAAGTCGGAAAGTCGCTTCGTGATCACCGCAAACGCACAAATCACACCAAGGACAATTGTTGGAAGCTACATGGCAAACCTAACCCCTCTAAAACCTCAAACCAACCAGGGGAAAGTCAAGGCAAACTTATCGGTGAAGAGAGAATGACATGTAGTCAATGCTCGCTTTCTCGCCTTTAAAGCCTTTATTGCTCAAAGATCGTGAAAGGTAGCTCCCTAATCGAAATGGCCACTCATGCTAAAACAGTATATATTTTACTCACCTCTTAGTAATGAGACTTGGATTGTTGATTCTGGGCTTCTTCCCATATATTTAGTAATAAAACCTTATTACCCAATATATGCCATGCAACCAAATTCACGAATTAAGACTAGCGATGGTTCTGCTTTCTTATGCAAAAGGTGTTGGGAAGGTTAAACTTAATAATCGATATATCTACTGAGAATGTCCTGCTTGCTCCAAAGTTAGATCAGAACCTTATATCTCACAAGAAACTCACTAAAGATCCGAATTGGACTGTTGTTTTTAATAAGAATCGGTGCACATTCCAGGATCTTTCTTCTCGTGAAGTGATTGGGCAAGCTAAACCTCCTTTCAGGATGTTTGTCATCAACCTGTGATGAAGGCATCAAGACAGAATCGCCTCAAGAACTGCACTCAAAACCTAGACAATATCATGTTATGGCATTATAGACTAGGACATCCAAGTTTTGGTTATTTAAAGTCTTTAATCCTCGAATTGTTTAAAGGATGTAATCTTAATGATCTTCAATGTGATATTTGTCAATTTGCTAAACTCACCAAATCTGTGTATGCTAAGTTACCTCACTTGCCCTCTTCCCTTTCACCCTAATTCACAGTTGATGTATGGGGACCTCAAGAGTGAAAAGTATAACAGAAAAAGGTGGTTTGTAACCTTCATTGATGATCATACCGAAACACTTGGTCGTTTCTTAATGAAAGACAAATCAAGTTGGACCTATCTTCCAAGAATTTTATCACATGGTCTCCACCCAATTTGATACTAAGATCAAGATCTTAAAGACTCGATAATGCTCGAAATACTATGAGTCTAACCTCAAGAACTTCTTGACAAACAGAGGAATTGTTCATATCGGTGAGTTGTGTGGAAACACCTCAACAGAATGGGGTTCTTTGAAAGAAAGAACAGCATCGGTTTGAAATGGCCAGATCAATCATGTTCACTACACATGTTCCTAAATACATGTGGGGTGAAGCTATATTGATCGCAAACATATTTAATCAATGAGACTTCCCAGCAGAGTGTTAGGTTTCAAAACTCCTCTCCAAACCCTGCTGACCACACACTCCTGCTCTCATCTTATTACCCAATTGCCTCCAAAGATCTTTGGTTGTACTGTGTTTGTTTATATCCATGCTCAACACAGAAGTAAACTTGATCCTAAAGCTCATAAGTGCATTTTCCTTGGATATGCACAGGACAGGAAAGGTTACAAGTGTTACTCTCCTACTGAAAAGAAATTTTACAATTCTATGGATGGAATTCTTTGAAAGGACTCCATATTACAAAGAAACCCATCGAGCCAGTCCACGATGGAAACTGATTGAGATTGAACTAAGTCCGTTCCCTCAGCAAACCATTTACCCTCAGCAGAGTCCTAACCTCGGCCAGACTCATAACCTTCAGCATCCTGCGGATACTCACATTATCGACCCTCGGCGATCTGCGACCCAGAGCTCTTGGAACCGTAACCTCAAAGAACTCTCTCGAACCAGAGTCTGGCCGCCCTCGCCTCATCGACTCTCAAAGATCATCAAGTGGATGACAGACCTATTGCTCTAAGGAAAGGGAAAAGATCATGCACTGATCATTCTATTCATACTTATTTATCTTATGGTCGCTTGTCTCTGTCTTTTTCCATGTTTACACAGACTGGACTCTCACTCTATCCCTAGAAATATTCGGAGGCCCTTCAAAATGATAAGTGGAAGGTCAGCTTAAAACAGAGATGATCGCTCTCTGGATAATCATACTTGGGACCTCACAACTCTTCCCAAAGGCAAGAAAACAGCTTAGTCTGCAGATGGTTATTCACTATCAAATACAATGTCGATGGTAAAATTGACAAGTATAAAGCCGATTGGTAGCAAAGGGATTCACTCAAACTTATGGCATTGACTATAAGGAAACTTTTGCACCAAAGAGCAAAGCTCAACACCGCCAGTCTTGATTTCCCTAGTTGTCCAACTTGACTGGCTTCTTCACCAATTGGACATCAAAATGCCTTTCTAAATGGGGACCTCACCGAGGAGGTTTATATGATCTGCACTTCCTGGTTTTATCAATCCTCATACTCAAGGCAAGGTGTGCAAACGAGAAAATCTCTATATGGCTCAAGCAATCACCAAGGGCATGGTTTGGAAAACTCACTACTATGGTTAAAGTCTGGATATGATGATCGGTGCAACTCGATCACACCATGTTTGTCAAGACAACCAACCGCAGGAGGTCCATTCTAATTGTATATGTGGATGATATCATCCTTCGGAGATGACTCTCACCGAGATCCGAACTTGAAGACTCTACACGGCAAAGGTGTTCCAAGTTAAAGATCCGGGCTACCTCAAGTACTTTCTTGGTATGGAAGTAGCTAGAAACACCAATGGCATTTCGGTCTCCCAAAGGAAGTATGTCCTGGACCCATCAAGGAAACTGGCATGATGGGATGCAAACCTGCTGTATCTCCAGTAGACCCCAGTCATACCCTACTGCATGGTGACATTGCTGTCAGGAAAGAACAATATCAAAGGCTTGTAGGCAAACTCATATACCTTTCTCACACAAGACCTGATATTGCATATGGGGTCAGTCTGGTCAGTCAATTCATGCATTGCCCTACTGAGCAACATTGGGATGCAGTGAATAGGATACTGAGGTATTTAAAATCCACTCCTGCCAAGGCCTGCACTTCACAAAGTCTACCGATAGATCAATCAAGGTCTACACCGATGTCGATTGGGGTGGATGTCACATTGACAGAGAGGTCTACCACAGGCTATTGCTCATATATATGGGGAACCTGGTTACTTGGAGGAGCAAGAAACAACCTCTTGTGTCAAGAAGCGATCTTGAAGGTCGAACTAAGGCACTTGTACTTGGCATTTGTGAAGCTCTATGGCTAAAAAGTGGTACTCGATCGAACTTCAAAGAATCAGACGCGAACCTATCACAATCTGTTGTGATAATAATTCAGCCTTATGCATGGCGAAGATCCACCCATCATGATAAAACCAAGCATGTGGACATTGTGATTACTTTCTCGAAGGAGAAGATTGATGCCAAGATTATTCAACTCCAAAGATGTTCCTCAGCAGATCGTAATCGATATTCTTACCAAGGCTATTCCACCTCTTATGTTCAAAGAGACTAAGTAGCAAACTTGGTCGCATCAACATATACAAACCAGCTTTGAGGGGTGTAGAAATATTACTCAAAGATATCGAGTTGAGTCTGCTTGAGGTTTCAAGGGGGTGCTCAAAGACTCTGCTCGAGCCTCGTGAGATTTCGTGCATAATATTTTGTACACCTTATTTAATTGTAAAAGACATATTAATTGTGATTCATATAAACAATTAATATGTCAAACTCTAGTTTACTTTATGTCATAGACATAACTTTTACTTTTACTTTTGCATGCTTGCCGCCCACATCTACATACTCAAGTGGCGCCAAGCTAGCTAGCTAGTCTCTCTATCTCAATTGTATCTATTTATACATCTTTTTACTCAATGAATAAACTAAGTTGAAGTTTACTCTTGTGTTTATCACATTCTCAAACTCTCTTCAATATTATATTAGAATAACTTTTAAATTACGTATTTACTTTATGTTAAGTAGAATAGTAGTAATCTGTGTTATAAAATTGCGGTTTAGATCGAGTTAATAACAGCTCTTTGGTGTTTAACCACACTTAAAAGAATTACCACGTTTTCGCTGAGGATTCGACACTCTGACTCACCACACTAGCACTATGATTTGACCCGGTACACTGCCGGTTAAGGATTATAATAGCACTAGAAAAGGTCCTGTCACCTGCTGACTACTCAGTTCTAAGGGTTTTTGGGAGTACAACTTACTATCATGTTAGTGAAGGGAAGTTGGAGCCAAGGGCCAAGAAGGGAGTGTTTGTGGGGTATGGTGATGGAGTGAAGGGAGATAGAATTTGGTCATCAGCAGAGTCCAGAGTAATCCTCAGCAGGGACGTTGTGTTTGATGAAAATTCTATGTTAAACTCATCGCTGGGAGGGTCTACCGAGTCCAAACCATCTTGAATCTGATAGTGTTGAGAAACAGTGGAGCTTCAGTGTAGTCTCTCGATATGCAATCGGTGGATCCAAATCAACAACACCTTCGATCCGGATAACGAACCGAATCGATCCAAGCCACCTTCACCGACCTCGGTGGGGCGTCATACAAACATTGATCAAGAGAGTCTACCGCCAGCGAGCCTAGAAGATCTAATGTTGGGATACCTCCAATGAGATATGGATATGATGATTTGGTGGATATGCACTCCAAGTTGCGTAAGAGGTAGAGGTTCTTTGAACCTCGCTACTTACAGGAAGCGAAGACATGTACGTAAGCATCTCAAAGGCATGCTTCCATGGGAGATGAAATGGAGTCATTGTTGAAGAATCGACTTGGGAATTGGTCAAACAAACCCTCACCGACAACGGATTTGTGACTTGTAAATGGATTTTCAAGAAAAGGAAGGAATAACTAAGCGCGGAAGGGTCGTATAAGGCACGCTTTGGTTGCAAGAGGATTCATCAAAGGAAGGGGTTGACTTTGATGAAATATTTTCACCAAAGTGGTCGACACACTTCAATCGTGGTGTTACTAGCAATGGTGGCACAAAGCAGATCTGAACTTGAGCAATTAGATGTGAAAACTTTTTACATGGTGAGGTGGATAAGGAGATATACATGACACACTGAGAGGTTTTCAAGTTCTGGCAAGGAAAATTATGTTTGCAAGTTGAAGAAATCATTGTATGGTTTGAAGCAAGCTCCAAGGCAAGTGGTATAAAAGGTTTGATGCTTTATGCTTCAAAGGGTTACAACAGAGTCCTTATGGATCATTGTGTATACCACAAATCATTGAAAGATGGATCACATATCTATCTTGTTATATATGTGGATGACATGTTGATTGCTGCTGCAAGGAAGTCTGATATTCAAAATCAAGAATCTTCTTAGTCTTTGAATTTGAACTGAAAAGATTTGGGTGCGACCAAGAAAATCTTGGGGATGGAGATCTGGAGAGATAGAAGTCGAAGAAATTATTCTTGTCTCAAAGCAGGGTTATGTGCAGAAGATATTGGCCAAGTTTGGTATGTCTACTACAAAACCAATAGATACTCCTATGGCATCAAATGTTCATTTGTCTGTTTATGCTTCACGATCACCAAGAAAAGGAGTATATGTCAAAAGTTCCCTATGCTAGTGCAATTAGCGATCGATGTATGCCATGGTATGCACTAGTCCGATTTAACTCAGAGCGATCGGTGTTGTCGCAGGTTTATGGCTCAACCTGGAAAGGAACACTGAAAGTCATTAAAAGGATATTCAGTGCACCGAGAGGTACAAATCGATATTGGTCTTATTTATGGAGGTGATATCGGTCTGTCACAAAGTTCTTGTGATGCCGATTATCAGTGATGTTGACATTAGAAGATAAATGATCGGTTATGTGTTTACATTGGGAAATGCAAGTGGTCACCGAAAGCTACTCTTCAGCTCTGAGCCTTATCAACTCTCAAGCGTAATACATGGCTCTTTCTCAAGCAAAATAAGGAGAGGGTATCCGTTTGAAGGGCTAGTCGTTGATTTGGGGTTGCATCAGATCAGCCGAGATATATTGTGACGATCTTAGTGCAATATGTTTAGCCAAGGATCAGTTCATCATGAGAGAACCAAGCATATTGATGTCGTATATCATTTTCTCGAAATGAGAAGAGGGTTGTGGTGAAGAAGATTGGCACGAAGGAGAATCCTCACGATATGTTCACTAAACCAGTTCAGCAGAGTAAGTTCCAGCTTTTCCTGGACTTACTAAATATTCAAAGCTTGTAATCTGTTTCTGGAAACTCTACCGAGGCGGTCGGTGGAGTGGATCTTTGTGGAGAGAGTCTGGTACAAGTACATCTGGCATTGACGAATGCATCTGGTATAAGTACATATGGTTATGCAATCTGTTTGACTCTAGTGAGAGTTGAAGTCAAGGTGGAGATTTGTCAGTAAGGTGACTTAAACTCTACATCTGGTGGGAACCAATCTGAAGACTCAGCTGTGTGATGGACTTCTGAGAAGTGTATTCAATTTTGTGCATCAGTAGGGTGGAGTCTACTGAGGCTTCTGTCAGCAGGGTACTGTTAGCAGGGTGAAAGTCTGCTGAGTACTTGAATACAGCAGGGTCCCACATCTGCAAATTCTGTTATGTGACAGCTATACAGTGTCATTAAAAGGAGGACACGTGTAGGGGTATTTATGGTGCATCAGACAAAGATTCCTTGCGGCTGTGGTTTGTGGATTTGTACCTATAAATACAGCTTGTTGTCACATTGTCTCAGTGTGTTGAAATCAGAAAATTCAAAGGCATAATAAAATATCTCTTTTCTGCCCGTGGTTTTTTTACCTCTCCCACTGAGGGGTTTTCCACGTTAAAATCTGTGTTCTTCTTGCTTCTGTTTTCTCCTTTGATTGTTTATGTTTGATTGCTTCTGTTTCTGTTTCTTGCATCCGAAGTTATCTCCATCCGTTTTATAACAATATTCTCATCCATCATGCCTCTTGATCTTTTCCCACCAACAACTTCAACAATCACCATTCCAAAGCTATACACGTCGGATTCCGGGGTAGCTCTACATGTATAGCTTACTTCAGGAGCCACATATCCACGTGTTTCAGCTACCATTGTCGTCACAAAATCCTCACTTTGTAATAACCTTGCTAAACCAAAATCACTGTGCAGTGTAGTCTGTATCTAACATGATGCCGTTAGGTTTCACGTCGCGATGTACAACAGGATTTGCCACATTCTTCATGGAGGTAAAGCAATGCAGATGCTAAACTTAAAAGAATGTTATATCTTGTTTTCCAATCTAATAAGATTTTTCCAATGTAACGGTCAAGACTACCATTAGGCATGTATTCATAGACTAAGAAAAGTTGTTTTTTTTCATGGCACCAACCTTGAAGTTGCACTAATTTTTTTGTGTCTCAAACGCCCATTTGTGCATATTTCTGCCAGATATTCTCTCTCACCTATCAAAACAACAAAATAAAAAAGTTCAGAAGAAAACATATATTTATTAAAAAGGGAATAAATCTGAGTAAAACCCAGGAGAACATGCAAGAACCTTGGCCATAAGTTGCATTAATCTTATTGACAACAATAATGGAGGATGGATCATCAGACATAACCCATTTATAAACACATCCAATATTCTCTGGTTCACTGTTTTCATTGAGTTCAAAACACTTTGGTTCATTGTTTCACACCTATTTTACATTACTAATTCACTTCAAACCAAAGTTCACTTTTAGGAGTTTATAATTGTAGTTCACTGTTGTAGTTAACCATTGGAAGTTTACTGTTGTTAGTTCACATTTTGAGTTTTTTTTGCGAGTTCACTTTTGTAGTTCACTATTTATAGTTCAATGTTTGCGGTTCATTATTGGAAGTTCACTTATTGAGTTCATTTTTATGAGTTCACTTTTAGGAGTTTACAATTGTAGTTCACTGTTTGTGGTTCACTATTGGAAATTTACTATTGTTAGTTCATTTTTGTGAGTTCACTTTTAGGAGTTTACAATTATAGTTCATTGTTTCTGGTTCACTATTTGAGTTCAAAACACTATGGCTCACTGTTTCACACTACTTCGCATTACTAATTCACCTCAAACCAAAGGTCACTTTTAATAGTTTATAATTGTATTTCACTATTTTAGTTAACATTGGAAGTTTACTTTTGTTAATTCACTTTTTGAGTTCTTTTTTGTAGTTCAATGTTTGTGGTTCACTATTGGAAGCTTACTATTGTTAGTTCATTTTTGTGAGTTCACTTTTAAGAGTTTATAATTGTAGTTCACTGCTTGTGATTCACTATTTGAGTTCAAAGCACTCCGGTTCACTGTTTCACACCTACTTCATATTACTTATTCACTTCAAACTAAAGTTCACCATTAGTAGTTAATAATTGTAGTTCACAATTGTAGTTAACCATTGGAAGTTTATTATTGTTTTATAATTGTAGTTAACCATTGGAAGTTTATTATTGTTAGTTCACTTTTTGATTTCTTTTTTGCAAGTTCACTTTTGTAATTCACTATTTGTGGTTCACTATTTGTAGTTCTCTATTGGAAGTTTACAACTTGTAGCTAGCAAAATACTCTGGTTCACTGTTTCTAATTGAGTTCAAAACACTATGGTTCACTTTTGCGAGTTCACTTTCGTAGTTCACTATTTGCAGGGGCGTCCCTATCTATATATAGGCCCAGGGCCAAATATTATTTTAGACCTTTCTAAAAAAGGGTTAACCAAAAAAAAAATTGTTTTGCCTCTAACAAGAATCAAACCTAGTTGCTTATAAAGTTGTACTTGAGTTCTTACCATTAGAGCAATGCCTTATTTATTTTTAAAAATGCAACATATTTATACTATTGAGTTAAAATTTCACGGAGCCCTTAAATTCATAGATTTTGGAGGGGCTCGGGGCCATGGCCCCCTTGGCCCTCCCCCAGGGGCGCCCCTGACTATTTGTATATTCACTTTTGTTAATTCACTATTCGAAACTCATTTTTGCAATTCATTATTATGAGTTTATTGTGATCATACTCAAAATCTTAGTTTTTTTACAAACATGCTGAATGGAAGTCATATGCTGGAACTATTAACAGGAAAAAGATTGGTATTTGTTGGTGATTCACTCAATAGGAACATGTGGGAATCTCTAATATGTATCCTAAAGAACTCAGTAAAAGGCCAGAATAAATAGTTGAAAAATCTATTGTTTGAAAGAGAGTAAAACAACCCGAATTCAGGGTGCGAAATATGAGACATTTATTTGCACCATACTAATATTATCGGTGCACTACACTGTCTGCAACATAATAAAATCGATATTGTGAAAGTCGATTCTAGAGTCGAACGTTATTGTGAAAATCGATTCTGTAGTCAAAAAACAACTTCTTGTCGGTGTATAGTGATAATCAACCTTGATAAAGTGGATTTTTTACTCCAAAACCGACTTTCACAATCTCAATTCTCTATGATCGGTGTAGTGTATCGGTAAAATGAACTGATGTAATAACGGCTCCTAAAAAAGCACGGGAAAAATAATAGACTTACTACAACAAACAAAAAAAAAAAACTTATTACAATTTTTTTTAAACATTAGGAAAACTAGAATTGGGTTGGTCTCATATTGATAAGTGAATCCTAGAATTGAGTCGGTTTTATAAAAATTACTTAATAATAATTATTAAGTCTTTCGTTATAAACTCTATTTATACATTAACTCATCACTCTTGCTAGGTATTTTGTATTTACTTTATTTGCATTTTTTTTTGTATGCATTGTGGGGTGAGAAGATGAATATGTTGAACTTGAGCTCGATGAGGAGTTTGATAATGATACGTGATGATGATGCCTTGTTGATGCTTAGATGACGTTTCAGTTTCTTTTATTTTATGATGTATTAGACCATGTTTTACTTTTATTTCGTGTTTGTAAGACAAGTGTTGTACCTTTCTTTTAGATATCGTACGTTCTAACATTTGGATCTTTCGTTATTGTAAGTTAATCAATTCAGCTATAGTCAGTTTGTATTCTATTTATAGAATTATTTATGTTTTTACCCGAGCCTTTTGGGCTTCTGTTGCTTTATTTTGATACGACGACGTAGAGACTGACGTATAATATTAGATTTATTTAATGTTATACGTGGCGAACGTTTTTTTCCGGATAAAAATTCGGTATCCGAAAACGAACGAGGTGTTACACATGTAGTTCAATGGAATTAACATTTATTTTTTGAAGGTGAATTAACAATTTCCTCCCCAAAAAAAAAAAAAAAAATTTGAATCAAACAATTATCTGAAAGTTTCAGACTTTTAAAAAATGTAAGTTACTGATTCTAAATAAATTTAAGTTTCAACCCATGATAGCGAACTGAAATAATAACAGATTACATATTCAACCATGATTGAAACAAAATTGCCGCGGTTTTAGTCAAGTAATTTAACCTCAGTAACTCCATAGAATTCATATGCCCCGGAAAAATAATTAGTAGGAAGAAGCCCCTCCTCCAGTGCTACACTGCTACTGCCAAAGAACATAGAGCATCGTGAGTACTCTTTTCGTTTTTTTTTTTTTTTTTTTTTTTTTTTTTTTTCTGCAATTCAGTTTGGCTGCAAATATCAGAGTGTATCTACGAAGCTGTCTTTTTTTGGGTATAGTTGTGATCATGTGGATATTGACAATATCACTAATGGCACACTAAAATTGGAAATAAAGACTTCAGTGTAATTGCTTGATCATTATATATGATCTATTGATTGTGATGGATCCCACCATGTTCAATGGTATAAAAGAAGGGGGCAATTATTTGCACCACGACGGCTCTATCACCGGTGTACCACACTACATGTGCACCACAGTAGAATCGACCCTATTAAAATCGAATTTATAGCGAACATTCGACCTTCCCAGTGTTATCCTCGTTCGACACTGCAGTAAGTCGCATGTTGGCTATAGATTCTCACTTTAAAAAAGTTGATTCTCATTATCGAGTTTTTGATGGTTAGATTTTCATTGCGGTGTTGTGGAGGTGTAGTAGACTCTGTGGTACATTTAGATACCACTTAGTCAAACTGAGACTCTAAGTCTTGGTCAAGTTAAGCTACTTATGTCTTCACACTAAAGTTGGTTGATTTTCTTCCACAGTGAAATAAGAACAGTGGAAGAAAGAGATGAGTTTTCTGAACTCTATTTAGTGGTGTAGCTCAGAGAAAAAACCTTTCCTGCTATAGTCCCGGTAAATACCATGGCTCCCGGAAAAGGCGGTTGCAAAGATGATGGTGAAAATCACCAAAAGATTGTGAGTCATACAGATGAAGAAAAGAATAACACACACACAAAACCTATGATTACCTGGAAAGAAAAACAGGGAAATTCATTGATCAAAGTGATGAATGATCTTCTACACTGTCCTGTCTGCGAATGTTTAATGAACCCTCCAATTCAACAGGTGTGCTTTTAACTGTTTGAAATTATGACTTTATTTTTGTTTATTTCCATGTTACTTTTGTAGATGTTTTAACTTCTAGATTGGAATTTCTTTAGTGATAGTTCTAGATGCGATTTGACTTTGTGATATGAAGATTTGATTGTGTTGCTTCTTATTTTTCATCATCCTCTAAACCCTTTAATCACATGATATTCTGTAAGAGAGCATAGTCATTATAGCGATTTCCTAAACAAGAGGCGAGGTGATGGGGCATAGAGTAGGGGCAAGGCGGTTTAATCGCCTTTTTTTCTCTGTGTCTGAATCATTCTGCTACTGATTATCATGCAGTGCCCGAAAGGCCACACCTTGTGTGTAGATTGCAAAAGCAGAGCAAATAACTCGTGTCCAACTTGCGGTATTAAGCTTGAGGAGATACGGTGTTTGGCATTGGAGAAAGCGGCTTCTTTATTCGAGTTTCCTTGCAAATATCAAAACTTAGGCTGTCTTGACAGACGTCCGTATTACAGTAAAGCCAGGCACGAACTGCACTGCCAATACCGTCCTTACAGATGTCCGTATGCAGGTTCTGAGTGCTTGGTGACAGGTGATATCCCTACCTTGGTGTCACATCTTAAGGATGATCACAGGGTTGATATGCATCATGGATCTACATTTAGTCACCGATATATTATAACCAATCCACTCGAGCTTGAGAATGCGACATGGAAACTCACAGTAAGATTCAATTGTTATACAAAATCAATGAACTAACATTTCAAATTAATCCTTGTTCCATGATGCCACAGGTATTCAACTGTTACGAAAAGCAATTCTGCTTGCACTTTGAAGCTTTCTTGCTTGAAGGGGCACCTGTTTACATGGCATTCCTACGCATAATGGGCGAAGAAACCGAAGCAAGAAAGTTCAAGTACACATTAGCGGTTGGTGGTGATGGGCGTAAGCTGGTGTGGGAAGGAGTCCCACGAAGCATTCGACATAGTCACAAGATAGTTATGGACAGTCAAGACGGGTTATTTATACCGAGAAGCTCGGCGCTCCTTTTCTCAGGTGGGGATAGTAAAGAACTTAAGTTGAGGGTAACTGGGAAAATATGGAAACTGTAAACATTTTGTTCAAATAGTAGGAAAGCATAGAGCAGAATGAATAAATAAGGTTGAGGAATAAATTAGTAAGGCTGAGGTGGGTAATTATCATTCTGTCCATTATTGTGTCTACGGATTAACATATACATCCTTTTAAGATATAACGACTTTCTTTGAAGGTGATACCAAGCGGAATGAGATGTGTTTTACACACCTTTAGTGCTGCTAAACGAACAAGCTCATTACGACTCGATAGTGTTTGTGATTGTTCGTTTGTTTAGCTTAAGAAACCAAACTAGAAACAAACTTTTTAGCTCGTTTACTAAACAAACGAACATGAGCTTACTTCTGAACGTTCGATTATGTTCGCGGATTTGATTATATAGATAAATCAGTGTAGACTTAAGCCTAACACATAGGATGTTGAGTTATCCTAATGTTTTTTATACTATGTTGTTTGAATACTGTTTTCCACTGTGTTATTTATGCTTACCATAAAGAGCCAAACTCGAGTCGAGCTTGAGCTAGAAGTCAAAAATATATGTACTCACCCAAACGCTAGCCGGCCCCTTTAGTGCCACCCTCCACCTCAATCTTATTTTTCCTGTTCCAGCTAGCTACTCTGGTGGATGGCATGGCGTTTCACGGCACTAGATCTGTAAGCCATCACCATCAGGGCCGGCCCTGACATTTTTTGGGCTTAGGGCCAAGTCCCCGAATTGAGTATTTTATTTGAAGTTGTTTTTTTTAAAAACATACTTATCGCATTTTTAACATCCATAAATACAAAATTCAATTTATTGATAACCTCAAAACATGCCTACAAAGTAGTCTTTTCTAGCATATATAGAAACAAAAACCAAATTCATACGTATACACAAAACTTGTTTTCCAAACAAAAAATTAATTTCTATAGTTTTCCAAACAAAAAATTAATAAAACTTGTTTGTATGTCTAATTTTTTTTTGGGCCAATTAAATTTTTTTACTGAGACCTTTATCGATTGGAGTAAAAAAAAATTGGGTTTTTATAAAAAAAATAAAATTAACATATTATATTAGGTTGTATCGGATTGAATCTACGCGGAATTTTTTTTTTCTTTTAGCGAAACATATACCGTTGGGCCCTCCCGGCACCGTTGGGCTTAAGACGGCCGTCTCTCCGACCTCACATGAGGGCCGGCCCCAATCACCATCACCCCGTTGAACCCAAACTCCATCTTATTTTCGTTCTCGGGGCGGCTCCACTAAGAAGAAATGAGTCAACTGACCCCCAATTTCTTTTTTCCGCTATGTACTTTTTTTTCACGTTTTGAAAATTTTATCATTAATAACTTCTAATCGACCCGCTAATTTTTTTTAAAATATTGACCTTGACCTTTATATATATTTGGATATTTGAAATTAACGCATTAGAAACTTGTAATATGATGTGTCGTTCTCGATACCTGACTCGCGTCATAATAATCATGCAGCTGCCCTTAGTCGTCCCACCAACCTTCCACCACCAACGGCTACTCCCTTTCTCGGCTACTTGTTGGCTGCTCTTTTCCCTCAGTAAAAGGACCACCCTATTTCTTCATCTCTATTGAATCTGTAACGCCCCAGACCCCGGGCTTGGTAGTGCTAAATGAGTCATAAATGGTCCGGTCAACTGTTTAGACCACCGTCGCTTGGTCTAAAATGGCTAATACGAGTTGACAAGACATTTATGTCTCACACTTATATGGTGGTGATGCGCTTCCCCAATTTCCATTGTGGGATATCACAGAAACACATGTTGAAACTTTGTGGTGTTTTAGCTCTAAAATGGGTTTGAGTGTAAGTGACGAACAATCAACTTCAGACCCGGATTTGAATGAGTTACAAAATGAATTTCCGGGAGCTAAAAATAGTATTGGAAACTACTAAGATAGTAGTTGATGTTAGGTTTTTGAATCACTCGATTCCGATATCGGGTGAATGAGAAATTAATATTTAAAGGTAGAATGATTTATGTGAGCCAAAACAGATATCATTTCAGATCGAACCTGTTGGAACAATGCATCTTTTCAAATTATGTTCATAAACAGAATGACATCAGTTCAAAATTCGGTTATTTCCAACAGATAATTTCCACTTCTAAACAGTTGCTTCCTCTACCAAATGTTGTCATTATGCCTATATAATCCCATTGCCTTGAATGAAAACAATAGATTTTTCTTCTGCACAAGAATATTTTCTTGCACAACGAAATTCTGAAAAAGTTTAGAAAACACATTTTCTGCATAAACACAAGTCTGAGATAACAAAACTGAATCAGTTTGACCGCTTGTTCGCATTGAAGTTCCACAATCAGAACAATGTAAAGACTGTTGTATCATGAGAGACTTCTTGCAATAACCGTGGGCATTTAATCGGGGAAATAAAGTCTTAAGGACAGCGTTCTACGCGCCTCACTCAAACGAATAAGTTTTTGTTTTTACATTATATTTTTTGCATTATTTTCTTCCAATGTATGTGCTGAAAATTGTGATTATGTGATCGAAAAACATGCTGTAGATTTATGTTCTTGTTCACAACCTAATGTTTTCCTAATCTAGTAATTGATTAATGTGACCTTGGTGTTATCCGCAGTGCCACGGCTCTCGCATCTTTGGACAAAACAGAGTAGTTTAGGGTGACATGATTATGACAGAATATCTATGACTCCATATTTGCCTAGAAGCATAACACAAACACATACATCTTACTTTCTTTGGTTAAAGTGATGGTTCTATTAATTTTAAGGGGGAAGAGGACACAAGTACAAAAAAATTAATAAATGGGTCTTGAAGGACAAAAGTAACATTTTCATGATTATAAAGGACAAAAATCACAATTGTTACTTCACGTGTTAATGTTACTTTGTGTTTCACAATTGTCACTTTATATTTACTATATTCCACATTTGTTACTTCATATTTGTTACTTTTGTCCTTATTAAATTACAGTTTCCTTCTATCCCGATTTTTTTTGATAATTTTGTCCTTCTGGACAAAAATCTATAATTTTAAAGCAAACCACTACTACTTTCACAACAACACAAGCAAAACCTGAAAGTCTTGTTTACTGTTCATGGCACCTCCGACCAAGCCAAACTGTGACTCCCCGGACACCGAGTCTTTATCAAGAAAAAAATATCCGGCATTCATATAATTAAATTTCATCTATTACATACGTAAGCCTAATTTTAACAACATCATGGTACAAGTGGAAAATAAAAAGATAGACTCGGGGACCGAAACTGCATTCAAAAATCGCTAGAATACTACAAATAAAACCGATTCAACTTACAACAACCAAAAAAGTTTAGAAGTGTGATGGCAGCCGAAATAGTAGTTTTTTTTATAAACACATAACCATATGAAATTGACCTCCTAATTTTTATGTATTGACCCATTATTTTATGTTCTGACCCATCGTTAGTTGTATAAAACTGAATGTAGGTTTGAGAGAAAAAACATTAACAAACTTTTAACCCCGTGTTATAAATCACGGAGCCACCTGTGGGAGGAGGTAATTGTTCTGCTCATTTGTTAGCTAAAGCAGGGTTGTCTTTCAACAGTGTTCATGCCTGGGGAGTTAATTTACCACGTAATGTCCTTGAGGTTTGTAATTCGGATATGATACAATAAAACTGTTTACCCTTAAAACGTTTAAATTATATTTTTGAGGATAGTTTGAAGTATACAATATTATTGTATTATGCAACAATAAATTTTTATATGAAAATGGGACGTTGATCAGAAGTGAATGACTTTTATCAGAGCATTTGCGGTGTAAATGTTTTAAAAACTATATTTTAGAGATATTAACATTCAGATTTAAGAAGAAAAAAAACTGCAAGAAATACTTTATTTTTAATGTAAAATATAAATTCTGTAAAATATCATTTATATTTATCGTATTCATTCAGAATTTGTAAACTTTTATATTCCACATTCATCAAAATTCCGTAAAATAAAAAATTTGATGCAATTCATTTTGGTTAGACATTCTATAGAGTAAAAAAATATAGTAACTTAAACCGCAAAACAAAGAATATCTTAAAAGTATATCCTAAAAGTATTTGATGGAAGTGATCTTATAATCACTAAAACATTTTTTGAATTAAAATTTTAAGTTACAATTAATCAATTAATTTCATGAATCAATCATATATTGTGTTAAGTAAAGATTTGTTGTCTTCTTAGAACTTAGACAAATGTACTTTTTTAAAAAAAGAATATAGTGAAAAGTAACTATTCTGTTATTTAATAAACTTAGATTGGTCTATAACGTTCACAAATTAATTGTCATTAAAATTTCGTAACATCGAGCAACCTTTTAATTAATATGCCATCTTTTTGTGACTGGTAATATACTATGGATCCCCCTTTTTTTTTTTTTTTTTTTTTTTTTTTTTTTTTTTGAAAGAATAAAATTTTCTTTTGGTCGAAGGTAATAGAGTAATATGCTATCTTTTTGGTACGTATTACAACCATTAAATTATGTTTTATTGTTTACGGAGAAAATCATAAATTTTACTGTGGTCCAGGACCAAATCCTACTTGGTGTGCCCAACCAATAGGAATTTAACTTCTACCAATGAAATCCTACCTGTAAATCTTTCCACCAATGTATCCCTTTGAAAGTGCTGACTTGGTGGTCCAAAAACTTGCACCTGGATCATCATAAAATTACTGGGAGAAAATAGACGATTACTACTTCCGTCCCAAAATTTCCTTGTCAGTTGTCATCTATGATGCACCGTATAAAGGTCGAATATCTATTTTAGATATTCATAGAGTTTACATATCACCTATCTTATTTTGTCTATTTTTTTAGATGTTTACGAATATTTTTTTGAAATTGAATCTTATTTACGTACATCACACACACTTATACTATATATAACGTGTCGGCGACGTGTCATGTCCTTAAATTTTGGAATTAGCCGCATCGTCGTGTCCGTATCGTGTCGTGCGACATGTCCGTGTTCGTGTCTGTGCAAGATATGTTGTAATGAATGAATTGACCATCAAATCAATTCTCCCAAAACCTAGCTCACCTCATAAGTAATCAATTTAATGGCTAGCATATATTAAGAGATCGAGTCATGTGGTATCATCAACTTTTAAATACAGCTAGCTCCCTTCACCTCTTAATTAAAGAGCAAATTGCAAAACAGCAAATTAAAATCCTTTTAAAAAGAACCTCTTCTTGATATCAATGGCAAAGTTTTCAATGTCTTCATTATGGCTTCTAGTGCTTGTGCTTTTAGGTTTACCATTTTTTATTTATTTATTATTTTTAAGAATTATTGTTCTACGATTTTATCGTTCTTGTAGTTTCACATATGGTTCTACAATAGATGTCAAGTTGTATTATATATATATATAATCTCCAAAATGTATAACAACAATATTAATATTCTGGTTTTTGCAGTTTCACAAATGGTTCTGAAAGCAAACGGGCAGCATAGATGCCGAGTTATACTGAATCGAAAGGGATGTAATCATCCGCGTTGTGGAGAAAAATGCTTCAAACTTCTTAACGGAAACGGAGTTTGCACCGGTGGAGCGGTTTTTGGCACTTATGTTTGTAGTTGTTTCTACAATTGTCGTCCTATATATTGAGTCCCCTTAATGTGCTCTACTTCTGTTTAAAGTCATTAATTTACTTATAATTAATGCCAGATCGATCAATGTAAAACTTTGAGGTTCATTTATTCGTTTGTTGGATCTGCATAATAAACTAGTAAAATTTTGTTATGCCCAAATGTTTCCCTATTGTCCATTGTAAGTTGGTCTCTATTTTTTTTTTTTTTTTTTTTTTTTTGGCGTGTGTGTTTATTTATTTATTTTGCTTAGTGAGTCTGGGAAGCGGGTCTTATTTTTTGTTAAAGGCCAGAAAATTTAAATTCATTGATTGTTCTTTCTAAGTTGTTCATAATATCTTGCGGAGAAAAAAAGTTGAGGAAAAAAAATCTATGTAAAGGAAAGTGTTTAGAAAGAAAAAAAAAAAAGAGGGAAAGGGTCAGAAGGACAAAAAAAAATCATAAATGGGTCTAGAAGGACGTTACTACATGTTATATGATTAAAAATGACAAATTCATAATAAATGGACAAAAATACCCTTTTACCCATTAAACACGTAGTAACACTAGATAAAGTGTAGTAACAGTCAAAAAAACAAAAAGTAACAGCTAAGAAACAAGTAGTAACAGCCCATAAAATGTCGTAACATCAAATCCAATGACAAGTAGTAACAGCCTAAAAACAAGTAGTAACCGTAAAATGTCGTAACATCCAATGAAAAAGTAGTAACAGCCTAAAAACAAGTAGTAACAGCCCCGTAAAATGTAGAACGGACAATAAACATGTAGTAACAACCTATAAAATAGATAAAATTACATCAAAAAATGTAGTACCGTTAAAAAATTAATTGTAACAATCCTAAACCCTAAACTTTAAAAAAAAAAAAAAAACTACACCCTGCTTCTCCGACGTTCAGCTCCGGCGTTCAAATCCTATCGTCAAGCTCCGGCGGCACAGCCGTCACCCCTCTTTCTCCTCCCCAAACTCTAATCCCCAAATCGTTCAATCTGATTCGGTAAACCAATCGTTCAAATCGTTCAATCTGCTCCAATCGTTCAAATCGTTCAATCATTCTTGGCCGGAAATTGGACTCGGTTGGAGCAGTCATAATCACAGGGGCGGACAACGAGGCAGGTTATCGGCGTTCTTGTTTGACAGGTAAACTTCTTGCCGTCAATGTCGATGTGCAGGGATTGGAGGCGGCACTTCGGAAGTCACGAGGGTGTGGTTTCTCTACGATCCGTTTACGGAAGAATATATTTGAATTCGTCTTTGATAGAGGCGTGGATGCGGCTAGGGTTTTGTCTGCAACTTCCGCCGGCCATGAATTTTGTTTTTGAACGTTGGTGGATTTTTGAACGATGATGCATTTTTGAGATGTGGCGTCTGGATGAGGGAAAGATTAATTAGGTTAATTAGGTTTAATTAGAAAAAGGGTATTTTGGTAAGTTTAATTAGGTTTTGTCCTAATTAATAATCTATTTCCTTGTAGTCTAATAAAAACATTAGTTTGTCATTCTAGACAAAAACCTAAAAAAAAAAGAAAAAAAAGAAAAGAGCAACGAATGAAAACCTTATGAAAAAGGAAATATAAATAATTTCGTTTTCTCACACATTTGTTTTAGGTGCGATAAGAATAAATAATCTAGAAAAAGCAATGTACCGCCCTGTTCCGGATCATTATCCGGAAAATGAGACAACGTGTGACATATATATATAGAGTAAACCCTAAATCATGCGTTTGCCTCATGTCATATCAGAATAATTAAAAAACACGCGGAATAAAGAAACAAGCAAGAGACTCGGGAAACCGACCCCCAGGGTCTTCCATTAATTAACTTAACCGATTATAAGTGTTGTCAAAATAAATCATAAACATGTGCTAACATTTATTATTACAACTCAACATGACTTAAAAGGAAACTGCTGAAACACAGAGAAATCCATACCTCTATTCATAGGTGTTGCGAATCGAGAACGGGATTTGCCCTAGGACCTTCTAAAGGAAATCAATGGAGAGCTCGAAACAACGATCTTAGATAATCCAATCTAAGAACGTTGGCAAGAAACGCCACAACGCTTGCTCAAGGCGCTGATAAGTTCTCTAAGGGGTGGAACTCTACAACGAAGAGATCCTCACTCGCAAGTGATAACAAGTCAAAAGACTTAATCAAATTTTCACTCAAAAAATGTCTGTTTGTAAAAGAACAACCTAGGTGCCTTATGTAGGCTACAATATTCATGAAACTAATGTAGCTAACCAATGTGGGATAAATTACATTGTAATTTTCGCCACTTTATTTTCTAGTGGACATAACTTGACCTTAATAAGCCCAAATGACTTTTATTTTCTAAAAACAAACACTTAACCCAATATACTAACATATAGGAAACTTTTCTGATGCGCCATACTAGCATTTAGACCTATAAGACCTGTATTAACTAAACTCAATGCATAATAAAATAAAAATAGTTTCAATAACTAAAATAATTCATCCAAGCACATCTTTGCTTTGCTCTTCGGTCTTCTTGGGCTGGATCACATCATTCCCTCCCGGTTGGAAAAGATTTGTCCTCGAATCAAAAGTATGTCGTATAGTTCAGCATCTCGAACCAATCTTGAACAAACCACAAAAAACGTCAATGATATACCGGGATCAAAGATAATCTGTATATAGAGCTGCAAATCAATAGCATGTCTAGATGTCGATCTATGCTTCCACAATAGAACATAAGAAAAGTCACTTGGCTGGATATCGACGGTGATGAAGCTCTGAGTGGCAGCAACATAATCATAGAAATGCAATGTAGGATCTTCATAAACACGCAAGGCAAAAGGATCAATAAAAATGTGCGCCAGTTTGCCACCATTAACAACCGGGGATAGTTCATCCAAAGGCAATATAGGGGCGGCATTGGATGTATCCAACAGCCCGGTTTCCTCCTCATGTGGATGATCCTCCTGTACCTGCACAAAAGACAAAATATAGCTGGAACAAGAATTCAGTAGCATAGTTTCTTCTTGTGCCTCATCCACAATAGACACCACTGACATCTCTATTTTCTCTTCCCCAATTTCAGGTTCATCCACCTGCATTGTCACATCGACCACTATAGAACTATTTTCTTCCTCCCTTTCCAAATCATCCTCACGAATGTTAACAACCTCGTCATTTTCCGCTTTAGTCCACCCATTTTCATTTTGAATGTCAGCCCACCGTTTGGCCTCCTCCGCCTGTAGTAGTTCAACTTCCTCTTCATAGCCTTAATTTCTTGTTTCAACTTCGCACCGAGTGCACGATTATTCTCCTCAAGGATCCTTGCTATCATCTTGCTAACATGCTCTCATTTCGATCGCTAACTTCGGTTTTGACGCCTCTGTTCCTTTCTATGATCCGTCTCTCATAATGAGATGACAAAATTTCAGATCTTTTGGACTTATAAAAGTCGATCAACCAATCGTTTTTCGGAAACTGGTGTAATCTGTCAGAAATTTTCATATTGATAGCAGTGTCTTAAGGTGCTGATTGTGACCAATATACAGCGAATTTGGAAAAACTCAAAAGATAAAAGTTGTAGGACAGAGAATTTCCTATAAGTTCACCAATTTTGAGAGGATTTGGGATTTTCTAAAGCACCTAAATCGAAATCGTAACAAGATCGACTGCTGCAGAATTCAGAATAAACTATTTTGTGTTGATGAGCAGTTTTGAGTCATTTCGGTTGTGAATTCCGAGATGAGGTCAAGAGAGAAAACGTAGATAACGATTTGATTTAGTTGTGGTTAAAATGTCAGATCGTTTGGAGGTGGTTTGGATATTACACGAGCTGATGGAAAAACGGGTTGGAAAATTAGGGTTTTGGGATGAAGGTTTGAAGATTTGAAGAATCTTCAAGTTTTCCGGGTAGGATGGATGAAGATTTGAAGATTTATGGCTGGGGAGGGGACGAAATTAAAGGAAAACAATAACAAATTATTTTTTTGTTTTTTGAATAATAATGCGAAAAGAAAGAAAATAAATGGGATATTTGATTACCTTTAGTCAACCGAAGGCTCCGATACCAAATGATGCGAATCGAGAACGGGATTTGCCCTAGGACCTTCTAAAGGAAATCAATGGAGAGCTCGAAACAACGATCTTAGATAATTCAATCTAAGAACGTTGGCAAGAACGCCACAACGCTTGCTCAAGGCGCTGATAAGTTCTCTAAGGGGTGGAACTCTACAACGAAGAGATCCTCTACAACGAAGAGATCCTCACTCGCAAGTGATAACAAGTCAAAAGACTTTATCAAATTTTCACTCAAAAAACGTCTGTTTATAAAAGAACAACCTAGGTGCCTTATATAGGCTACAATATTCATGAAACTAATGTAGCTAACCAATGTGAGATAAATTACATTGTAATTTTCGCCACTTTATTTCCTAGTGGACATAACTTGACCTTAATAAGCCCAAATGACTTTTATTTTCTAAAAAAAACACTTAACCCAATATACTAACATATAGGAAACTTTTCTGATGCGCCATACTAGCATTTAGACCTATAACATCTTTATTAACTAAACTCAATGCATAATAAAATAAAAATAGTTTCAATAACTAAAATAATTCATCCAAGCCCATCTTTGCTTTGCTCTTCGGTCTTCTTGGGCTGGATCACATCAATAGGTTTGCTCTCCATGCTAATCTTCCAACTCATCTCTAACCTTCATATTTTCTTATTCCAACTAAAGGAGTGAGTTTGTGCATAAGCTCAATAAGGAATAGAAGATCAAAAAGAGAGATTCATGTTTGTCAAGCTAGAAGACATGATATAAATTTTCTACCAAACTTCAAAAGAAACAATTTAAAACAATCATATATAGTACAACAAAATACTTGAGAAAACTTCTGAAATGCACAAAACATGATCCTACATCTAGCGTATCCATTGAATTACTTAACATTGTGACTACATTCAAATTTACATGTATCTTGTTACAGAAACTGACAGAGCTTACACAGAATAGATAGTAGAATCTATGCATAACTTCAGAGTTTGATGCATACATAGACGAAACTAAGGTTTAACCGAGTAATCAATGATACAATGCCATGGTGAAACCCTGCCAGGAGGTCATAAAGTGCAACATGGGCGACATCCTCAATTTACCCGGACGGTAAATCGCATTTCTTATCTAGTACCTAAGAGTGGATAACCGTTTTCACAAAATAAGTAATAGCACATAAGTCGGGTTCATTGTTTATAACTTTCTAACCACCTAAGTTATCACATAAAAGTCCAGAATCATAAAAATACCAAACTTTCAAACCATTCCCATCTACTAAACAACAGCAAAGAAAACGAATTTAAAAAATTGTCAGAAAATACATAATACTTTGAAATACTTTGTACAATACACATTACATAATACTTTAGCAATTACCGGCAAGATCCACATAGCCCTAAACTAACAAATTACGTGCGGGTCTTGAAAAGAAATTTACTTTAAAACAGTTAACAATAAAAACAAATCTTTTTGATAATAAGACCTCTTTACATTAAAGACAATCCGAACTACGGGCCGAATAACAACTACCTTCCAAATTTACGCTAATCTACAAACCAACAATGAATCTAACAATGATTACCCTTCGAATACAACCTAATAATGATCAAAGCCAAGAACTAGTATGAAAGGATTAGATCTTACCTTTGCAAGATGAATCTAAGCCTGAAACTGCTGTTGGAAGCGAAACATCTTTGAAAACGTTGCTGCGATCTGTAAAACAAACCCATAAAGCCAACATAGCCTCCCAGAAACTAAGTCTAGGGTGCCTTCCTGGGAGAGGGGCCGGGACAACGGACCGAGGCTTTACTGAAACCCTTGAAAACGCAAAAAAGGTTTTTAATAGGTTTTTCTAAGTCTAGGGCTATATGAAGGTTTTTAATAGGTTTTTCTAAGCCTAGGTCTCTTTTAAGGTGACTTGGAGGCAATAAAGCTTAATTACCTTCAAATACTAGGAATAAGAAAACCTTATCCAAGAAGAAAGAAACACCCTTACAAAATTATACACAAGAAGTCGGGGTTTCACAAGCAATTTTAAGAAAAGTTGGATATTTGAGAAAATAAACATGTAATCAAATGCATCGTGATAACGTCGTAATTATCACAAACACGTTTTGTTAAATTAGGCGGTGGATATTTAGATTAAATGAGTGATTCATCCGGCAAGTTACACGGTGGTGCTCAAGAACATCGATGAATAATACAAATGAAACGGGGGGTGTTTTGGGGGATTATGGCTATGCCGATGTGGCTGTCTACGTACCCTTGGATGCAAGGGATCAAGCCAATATAACGTGGTTATGATGTGGAGGGGACACTGCTACATATAGAGACTATAGTCGGCAGTCACAAGGGCGGTAAGTAAAGTGCGAGTAGCGTCGGGGGAGCTCTTCTGGGACGTGCTCCAACTAAGACGAGCTTGCCTTATGATCGCTGTGGGATCTTTTCATGTAACCGTTGTATAGACTATTTCCTAGTCAAACGAGCTTTGTCCGTGTTGACGAACTGTGATCTGGTGGGACGAGCAGGTCGGCCTCAGTGTGTACATGTTAAGTTGGATGCTTGGTCGATCGATGCCCGTTGTCTCGGCCAATGATGAAGATAGTAGATGGGCAAGATGGGATGGACTGGTCTCGGCTTGGTTCGGCTTATGGAAGGCAAACTGTTTGGGCCAAGGACCCTATCCATTATTTGGCCGTTATGTGGGCCTGACCAGGATCCGCGGGCTCCTCTACGGGCTTGGCATATCAATGGCCCCTTACTCCTTGATTTATTCATGGTGCACTCATGAAAACATCATGGAGTAAGTTCGTTTTATATGTCGTATGCCGAGTTGGGTGCTGTAGAGCGACATGTCTGGATGTGGTATGCGTGTAAGCGTATAGTCGCATAATGCCGTGTCAAAACGACTGGGCTTGAATAAGATTCACATGAGGGTGAGTTCCAATACGATGCCGTGCCAAAGCGACCAGACTTAAATGCTCTACGCTCAAGGGCGTGTCCGCAGGGTTTGCCGTGCCAAAGCAACCGGTCCGAAAAGATGCTTTACGCTCGATGGTGTGTCTGCAGGGTTTGCCGTCCTGAAGCGAACATGCTTACGTGAGATTTGCGTGAGGGTGAGTTCCAATATGATGTCGTGCCAAAGCGACCGGACTTGTGAAAGATTCGCACGAGGGCGAGTTCTGAGATGATGCCTTGCCGAAGTGACCGGACTTATGTTCGCCGACCATAACCTTTAGCAGGCTATTTGGCGTGGTGCCTAGGAAAGCTTTCTAAACTTCGCTCAGTTGTTGTAGTGGGAGAGCTGAAAGATGGCCTTGATTTTGCGTCTGATGGTAAAATTGGGACCTAACGTAGCCATTACATTCTAGCATACCATGTCTTTTGATTGGGGCACGTTTTCTGATAACGGCTGCAGACATGATTCCAGATATCGAAAGGACGCACCATTAATGATTTTGAATTTCGAAAATGGCGTCTTTCCCGGCTCCGGATTTTATATAAAGAAAGAGGCCTCCTCCGTAAAAATACATTCGCGGATTTGAGCTTCCTTGGGCAAAGAAATTCGGCAACTGTTGAAGGATTCTGGCAAGCAAGGGAGGTTCTCGGCCAAGTTGCACCGTCTTTCTAAAGCTCCGATCCCATTTTTTTAAGGTGATAAGGTGAGCCCTATGCTTTTGCTTCGATTTCGACCACATAACATGTCTTGCCGGCTATGAACACCTGTTTATGCATGGTTTCTGCATTTTCATGATGGATGCCGTGGGCCATGGTTATGATGCCTAGTTGTTTTCGAGCACTCATAGTTTCCAGATTTTGATAATGGCGGCGGGGTGTTTTATTTTTGCTTTTTCGTTTGATGCGCACTCTAATTTTTGTTTGAAGAAAATATTGACGCTACTAAGGTACGTGAACGGTCCAAGGAAACTCAACTAGCGAGAGATGAGAAAGCCCATCTGAAAGCCGGGATCCTGCAGGTTACCCCACCCCCATTTCAAACGCGACCTTCTGCGAATGTGATGCAAGGGATGGCAAGCACTGCTGACGTTGCCCGGAAAAGAGATAGGGCCGATGTAAGTGCCCAACTGTAGGGGTCGGCCCCCAATATTGTCCGGGTTGCTGATGCTGCGGCCTATAGGGAGAAAACTGTGAAGGAAGCCGGCTTGAATATCCAAAGCCAGAAAAAGCAAAAGACTGTTGACGGAGTGGGTTCGTCCGTTGCCGCGACGGTTCCCTTGGACCCGTCTTAAAAAAAACACCTGTTGATCTCCCCGGAGGGTCAGGCTCTGGAGGTAGCACACAACGAGCAGGAAAATAGGTAATTGTGAGTGGGCCCTGGTCTTCTCGTGCCGATGATGTTTCCCCTGCTGCCTATCCGCCCCTAGAGCTGGGTCGGCTTGGTTGAGAAAGAACTATCGTTGCCCCAAAACCCCGCGAGGAGGGTGTGCTGGTTAGATAATCGATAAAGGATGTTCCCCGATTGAAGCATTTGCACTGGGCTCAGCGGATCCATGGTGGTAGATCGACCACCGTAAGTCAAGTATATAATGTGTTTTACAATTTTTATCCCATTTTCGAGTTGACCTACCTCGGGTATATCGTCATTATTGAGATATGATCGTATGAGATCTCGTGAATATTGGGTTATGACTTAACTAAAATTTGCGGTGATTGGCCACCGTTAGGACCGTCTAATTTTAAAGACAATGGGTTGATTAACACACAGTGATGTGCATTGTCAAAGAGTTGACTAGTCAACCACTGTGAATTACATAAAGATGTGATTGGTAAAGAATTACCTACCTTTCTAAATTATCTTGATTGATCGACCACCGTCGGGAATCGAGTTAACTATATTGGATCTCAGCCACTAAAGAATTTTGGGAAATTCTTGAAAGTCAATTGAGAGTAGTTGACTAGTGGGAGCAAAATCATAAATCAACAGACCATTTTTGATTTTACGTGTATAAACAACACTCTTTTTATCTTTATTTTTAATGTTGTGGTTTTTAGCAAATTTTTATTTACGTTTTTTTATTCTCGATTGTTAAAACCAAATTAATGACTGTTACCTTTTGAGAAACGTTCTCAAACTAGGTTAAGTAATTTTAATCCTTTTAAAATAAGCAATGACACGAGCAATTACGTTATAGTAGTTAAAGACAAGGATACTACGTATTTCTACTTGTAATCATTGAAGAAACCTTGTTTTGATCATTTGGAGTAATTTTGTTGAAAATCTTTTGGTGTATGTGAAAAACTCTTTGAAGTGAATCCAATTATCTCTCTTGAATTTCTCGAACTCTCAGTTTTAGAAACTTATTTCCTTAAGTTTAGAGTTAAATCTATAGTTACAGGACTTTTGAATGACATTATGAGTTTCATAGAAATGATAATGAAAAAGTGATCATAATGTTTGTCTTCTATGGTATATAGGGAATTACAAATTTTGTTGCAAGTATCTTGTGTTAGTTGAATTTCTTTGCTTGAGACTATTTCTTAGTTTGTGTTGGATTCACGGCCTAACATACGCACATTTAGGAAATGATGAGACCGGTTGATTTTATCTACGAGCACTATGAGGAGTGATCTCGTCAAATCTTGATGAGTTTCAATGTTTTATCTTTTGTACTACCTCCGTCCGAAAATATAAGTCGTTTTGGGTGTTTTTACACTAATTAAGAAAGTGGTTGAATGACATAAATTTCACATAGAAATGACTAAAATATCCTTCGACTATTATTAATGAAATGGTTATAAATACTAAAAAATAGTTGGATTGTTAATAATTAGGGGTAAGATAGAGATAATAGTAATAAATATTTCATTGGTAATGTACAATGACTTATAATTTGGGACAATCAAAAAGAGGTAAAATGACTTATATTATGGGATGGATGTAGTAATAGAATAGACATTTGAGTTTTCTAAAAGTTTGTAATAGTATAAACTATTAATCTCTTTTGGTGAATTGTCATTAAACTCTTTTAATTTATTGTTGTAATTGACTCAACATTGGATTTTCTATTCTACCTCTAGCATTATTATGTAAATTCCGAGTCGTATTATCCTCCGCAAACTAAACTCTGATGTTAGATTTAGAGGCTGACGTATATATGTTAATTAAAATTAAGTTATATAAGTGTCGGGCGTTAAATTTCGAATAAAGACTTGGTATTCGCGAACGGAACATCACAGTGGAGATTTGGGACTCCTGCAAAATGGACTCCAGCAAAATGATTTTCTTTCGTGAGAAAACAATTTCAGGGTCGGGGTCTAGGTTTGGGAGGGGGGTTAACTTTGGGAGTTCTCAAAAAACATATTTTGTGTTAGAAAAAAATCCGTGAAGTAAGGGTAAAATTGGATTATTGAATAAGTAAGTTGGGGAATTTCTTTTCTGATTTTACTCTTTTTTTGTTCATTCTCTTGTTTGTTTTATTAATTTTTATAAGTAAGGGTAAAATTGGATTATTGAATAATATAGTAAAAATAAAGGATGAGAATTTAAACAAACTCACTAGTTTTTCAGGCCTTCTGTTCTGATCCTTTTAAAAGAAAACATGAAAAAAATACTAATAAAGGACAATAGGGAGATATTTTAGTATAACGAATTTTTGTTTATTACGTGGATCCAACCGACTGGAACAAAATCCTTCAAAGTATACATTGATCAAGTATCAAGAATTGATAACTCAATGACTATAGAGAGAAGTAGTAGTAGAGCGTATTAATGGGCTACAATAGGAGGACAATTGTAGAAACAACTACAAACGAATGTCCCAAAAGATGCACCGGGGGTACAAACTCCATTTCCATTGTGCATTTTCAAGCATTTCTCTCCACAGTCTAGACGATTACATCCACTTGGGTCCAATACAACATGACATCTATGTTGTCCGTTTACTTCTGGAGCCATCTGTGAAACTGCAAAAACAAGAAAATTATTGTTATATACATATGAAGCTATTTTGCATATTTGATTGATATCTTTCTAAAATAAAAAATAGTCACGCATAGTTCAATTCAAATTGGAACAATCAAATCAAAGGAAGATGTACGTTGATGCAGTAGCTGCTTGAAGCCTTTCCAAAAATGAACATAGTTCAAATTATATAATACTCCAATCTCATTGAAAAAATGTAGAGACAGAAAAAAAGTAAAAGATGTAAAACTTTTAAGTCACCTTAAACATTTTGACTTCTTAAACCCTTTAAAGTGTATCTTATGGGGTCCCTGAAATCGTTTATGATTTGTAGTAATCATAAATTATGAGATATTTTAAATATAGACATTGAATATTCAAACAGAAAAATGCTAAAAAAAACTATAATGCTTTTAATGACAAAAGGAAATGTGCAAACTAGAAAATTCAACAAATTTAAAATCTGAGATAGAATAAATGATAAACCTAAAAACACAAGCATGACCAGCCACAAAGAAGAAATTGAGAAATTTGCCATTGCTCGCAAGATTCGATTCTTATAAGGTGAAAAGAAGAATGTTTATTATTCTTTGAACAAGGCTTTTACAATTTGTTCTTTAAAAGGTAGTGAGAGCACTATTTATAAGTTGATAATTATGCTTAATTGTATTTACTCATAAGATTGGTTTGATGATTATTCAATGTATCTGTAATTTATCAAGTTATCTTTGGTTTCCTTTTGTAAATAAATAATGATTTTATAGTACCAAAATAACTTCTCGTAAAAAAACCTAAATAACTTGCCAATTATTTCCTTGACAAATTAACAAAAAGGCTACTACTTTGTGATATTGTTACAATCGAGCAAGATTCGGACTTTGTGAAGCTGGGGTGGAGACATCCTTCAGGCGTCGATCGTAGCCACTCTTAATGATTTTTTATTTTTTTTATTTTTTATACGTATATATGTCTAAGATTAAGTTTATAGAGGTGGTGACCGCCACTACACGAAGAATTAAATGCATCTAAATGGAACAGTGTGAGAAGAAGAGTGGTGCACGCCACCTTACCAGTGTGACGCCCGCCACCAACCTGGATTGTGGGGAGCCAAATTTAAAGTCATTTCTCTAGCTACATTCATTATCCATTCATCAACTTTCAACAACCAAACTTGAATGCATTCCTTCGCTAGGATCTTCTAGACAAATTGTAGGCATTAGATTAGCATGTATTTCTACTTGTAATCATTGAATAAACCTTGTTTTGATCATTTGGAGTAATTTTGTTGAATATCTTTTGGTGCATGTGAAAAGCTCTTTGAAGTGAATCCAATTATCTCTCTTGAATTGCTCGATCTCTTAGTTTTGGTAACTTATTTCCTTACTTTTAGAGCTAAATCTATAGTTACGGGACTTTTGAATGACATTATGAGTTTCATAGCAATGATAATGTAACATCCCGACCTTTCAGAAAAGGGTAAAAAAGTCTTTTACCAAAAATTCAGATTTTCGTTTTAGTTAATTAAAGGATTTAAAGTAATTATATATATATATTTGAAATATATATATTGAAGGGAGTTATTTTTTATTTTTGGCAGGAGTTAATGGCTTTTAAATGGGAGGTTTTATTTGAGAATAACCTCCCCACTTAGTAAAGGAGTTGTCTGAATTTCAAATCCCCTGATCATCGTGCAAACTTAGAGAAAAGAAAAGAAAGAAGAGAAAAATAGGAAGAATCTTCAAAAATTCATATCTTCCAATCCGTAGTTCCGTTTTGCAGCCATGAATAGTCAAATCGGCCGTCTCAGAGCGTTGATTATTCTAAAAATACTCTTACAGGATGTAATCCAGGTATGGTTAACTCGATTCTGCTGCAAAAATCGTAAAAGATCATGTTGTTTTGTGTTTTAGGATTTTGGGCATAACTTTTGATCCGTGAATCCGTTTAGAAATCCGAAAGTACCGCTGGAATCGTGAGAAGACGAGGATCGTTTTGATACCAGAATTTGGGTCTGATTCTCAGGTATGTGGGATTCGAATTTCTGCTGTGAATTCATGAAAAGGATCATGCATGAATTCATGTTCTAGGGTGTTGGTTCGTAGTTCTTTGTTTAGAAGCTTTGATCATCAATTAATTCATGTTAATTGTGATCTTCTAGATCTTGTTTGAGGCCTGTTTAAGTGCTGCAGAGATTGGTTTTGGTTTGTGGCTTCAATCAAGTAAGAAGCTCTTTCTAATGTTAATTAAAGTTTTATGATGTTAAGGTTGAGCTTTTGTGTTGATTTCTTGATTGTAAATCATGTTAATTGTTGTTGTTGTAGTTAAAGATGTTATGGTATGTTTAAAGGCTGTTTACCTGCTGTTTTGGTGTGTATTTTTGGTGATAAACATGTTAGAAAGGTTGTATAATCGAGATAAGTGTTGAAAAATCAGGTTTAGGGCCTATATAGTTAGAATGCGCACGCATTGATCTTGCTTTTGGGAAATATGATGTTTGAGCTATGTGTTGAGTTTCAAGTGTTTTTTCTTGATCTACAAAAAGAACATTAATAAACATTCATGAAGCCACTCTTAATGATTTTTTATTTTTAATTTTTATACGTATATATGTCTAAGATTAAGTTTATAGAGGTGGTGACCGCCACTACACGAAGAATTAAATGCATCTAAATGGAACAGTGTGAGAAGAAGAGTGGTGCACGCCACCTTACCATTGTGACGCCCGCTACCAACCTGTAAGGTGTGGTGCCCGAAAGACAATTATATAATTGTTTTAGGACGGAATTAGTAATTCATCTTATTATATGCATGTATGCTTATAATTAATACACTACTAAAAACCCTAAGTACCTCGTTTATGTAATCACATAACTCAGTGTATGACTATACACAAGAGGATTGAGTTAGTGAGATGTACTTAAAATTAACTTAGTCCGTAGCGTTGATTAATCTGAGTACGGGTCTCATGATTAATTTGCTATTAATGCGCCTAGAACACTTTAGGTGTGACAGTCTTATCCGGACTGTCGGTAATAGGGTACCTAATGGGGCATTTATATATGATGATAATCATATAGAAATTTGGACCGATTTGATTTGAGTTCTCGATATAATTCCGTAATCGAGAAGTCTTATCGAATCACAAGATGATCATTTATGGATTAATATTAATCCTGAGGTGATCACAGTCGACTGCTTAGACTAGGGTAGAGTTTGATGTGTTAGTAAGGATCACTTCGCAAAGATGTGGTCCAACACTTCTCGTTGGCTCTATTCTCGATGAGTGAGTAGTCCGTGCTATCACGAATATGAAATCCATTCCTTCCTCGAAGAAGTAGGCGAACGATTCCACTTATTTGTTGACCCTAGAAAGCGATCGATCGGCCGAGTTCATATTATATTGGATATGAACTAATTGATCACTAGGGGGTTAATGGTAAATAAGGATAATATGTTTCAAGAAGGGTTTACGGAAATATCCCGAATCGAAATGAACAGTCTATGGAGGATTTATCCGTATGTAATGATTATATCGAGGACGCTTTCGACTCATAAATTGAGTGTAAATTATCTATATTCGATAGAGTTCGAGTTTGGGTTTATGGTGGTGTAATCCCGGAATTAATAGGTTGGATATAATTATTCATCGATGAATAATTTTATTCGATTTATTGTAGCTAATTTCTATGAATATGGGTCCATGGTCCCCGACGTGGCTCCTAATATAGCATATAGGTTTCTCGTCGTTGCACCTCAATTATAATTAAATAGTGGATTGAGCTATTTAATTGATATGTGGATTAATTATTTAGTCGGACTAGATGATTAAATACACGAAAATAAAGTTTTCGTGGACTCGGCCCAAAATAGTGTGTTGACCTTTTGACCTAATTGGTCAAATATAGAAAAATGCATGTGAACCTTTTTAATAAAAAGGTGGCGCCATTTGATGTTAATAATTATTAAAAATTAGTTTTCTTGGATAATTATTTAATATGTGATTTATCTTTTATTTGTTAAATGATAATTCATGGGATATTAGATAATAATATGATTTATCCTAATTTGTTTGGGATAATTATTTTATTTATCTTTTATTTGGAAAAAGGATTAATGTAATAATTATCTCTTAATTATTAAATCCTTGGAGGACAAGGATTACTCTCCTATATAAAGAGAGTTCTCCCAAACCTTTTGACACATTACAATTCACGCGATATTGAAAGAAAAGTAGCTTGGAATTTTTGGCTATTTTCTTCGGGTTTCGAGTTGGAATAATCTTCGGGATTATTCCGGTAGCATATCAAGGAGGTCCGGCGGCGGGAAACACCATCCACCTGGTGTTGCTGGGAGACACACGTTGGAAGGCTATGGCTTCTCAACTTGCGTGGATACTACTTTTGTTCTTGGAGTTAAGCACCATAAAAAGGTAAAATCCAAACCCCCTTGTAGTTCGATCTTTAATTTATGTTCTTTGTTTCGTTTAGATCTAGATCTGATGCTTTCCGCTGCATAATCGGGTCAATCTATGATTGATCCGACGATATTACATCTAACACAAGCTGGATTGTGGTGAGCCAAATTTAAAATCATTTCTCTAGCTACATTCATTATCCATTCATCAACTTTCAACAACCAAACTTGACTGCATCCCTTCGCTAGGATCCTCTAGACAAACTGTAGGCATTAGATTAGCATGTATTTCTACTTGTAATCATTGAATAAACCTTGTTTTGATCATTTGGAGTAATTTTGTTGAATATCTTTTGGTGCATGTGAAAAACTCTTTGAAGTGAATCCAATTATCTCTCTTGAATTGCTCGATCTCTTAGTTTTGGTAACTTATTTCCTTACATTTAGAGCTAAATCTATTGTTACGGGACTTTTGAATGACATTATGAGTTTCATAGCAATGATAATGAAAAGGTGATCATAGTGGTTTGTCTTCTATTGTATATAGGGAATGACAAATATTGTTGCAAGTTTCTTGTGTTAGTTGATTTTCTTTGCTTGAGACTATTTCCTAGTTTGTGTGGGATTCACGACCTAACATACGCACATTTAGAAAATGATGAGACCGGTCGATTTTATGTACGAGTACTATGAGGAGTGATCTCTTGAAATCTTGATGAGTTCAAATGTTTTATATTTTGTACTACTTGGGACAATCAAAAAGAGGTAAAATGACTTATATTTTGGGACGGATGTAGTAATTGTTGTAATTGACTCAACATTGGATTTTCTCTTCTACCCCTAGCATTATTATGTAAATTCTGAGTCGTTTTATCTTACGCAAACAAAACTTTGATATTAGATATAGAGGTTGACGTATATGGGTAAATTAAAATTAAGTTATATAATTGTCGGGCATTAAATTTTGAGTAAGGACTCGGTATTCGAAAACGGAATATCACAGTGGAGATTTGGGACTCCTGCAAAAAGATTTTCGTTCGTGAGGAAAAAATTTCAAGGTCGGGGTTGGGGTCTAGGTTTGAGTGTGTGTGTGTGGGGGGAGGACATTGGGAGTTCCCAAAAAACATTTTTTTTTTGTTAGAAAAAAATCCGTGAAGGTATGGGTCAAGATGGGGAATTTCTTTTTTGTTTTTGCTCTTTTTTTGTTGTTATTTTCTGGTTTGTTTTAATGATTTTTATAAGTAAGGGTAAAATATAGTACATTTTTGCCTAAAAATAATGGATGAGAATTTAAACAAACTCACTAGTTTTTCAGGCCTTCTGTTTTGATGCTTTTAAAAGAAAACATGAAAAAAAATACTAATAAAGGACAATAGGGAGATATTTAAGCATAACGAAATTTAGTTTATTACGTGGATCCAACCGACCGAAAAAAAATCCTCCAAAGTATACAATGATCAAGTGTCAAGAATTGATAACTCAATGACTATAGAGAGAAGTAGTAGTAGTGCGTATTAATGGGCTACAATAGGAGGACAATTGTAGAAACAACTACAAACGAATGTCCCAAAAGATGCACCGGGGGTACAAACTCCATTTCCATTGTGCATCTTCAAGCATTTCTCTCCACAGTCTAGACGATTACATCCAATTGGGTCCAATACAACTTGACATCTATGTTGCCCGTTTACTTCTGGAGCCATCTGTGAAACTGCAAAAACAAGAAAATTATTGTTATTTACATATGAAGCTATTTTGCATATTTGATTGATATCTTTCTAAAATAAAAATTAGTCACGCATAGTTCAATTCAAATTGGACCAATCAAATCAAAGGAAGATGTACGTTGATGCAATGAGTTTGCTGAAGCCTTTCCAAAATGAACATAGTTCAAATTATCCAATACTCCAATCTCATTGAAAAATGTAGAGACAAAAAAAGAGTAAAAGATGTTAAACTTTTAAGTCTTATGCCTTATTTTATCACCTTAAACATTTTGACTTCTTAAACCCTTTAAAGTTTATCTTAGGGGTCCCTGAAATCGTATATGATTTGTAGTGATCACAAATTTGAGATATTTTAAATGTAGACATTGAATATTCAATCAGAAAAATGCTAAAAAAACTATAATGCTTTTAATGACAAAAGGAAATGTACAAATTAGAAAATTCAACAAATTTAAAATCTGAGATAGAAGAAATGATAAACCTAAAAACACAAGCATGAGCAGCCACAATGAAGAAATTGAGAACTTTGACATTGCTTGCAAGAATAGATTCTTATAAGGTGAAAAGAAGAATGTTTCTTTTTCTTTGAACAAGGCTTTTACAATTTGTTTTTTAGGTGGTAGTGAGAGCACTATTTATAAGTTGATAATTATGCTTATTTGTATTTCCTCATAAGATTGGTTTGATGAATATTCAATGTATCTGTAATTTATCAAGTTATGTTTGGTTTCCTTTTGTAAATAAATAATGCTTTTATAGTACCTAAATAACTTCTCGTAAAAAAAAAACCTAAATAACTTGCCAATTATTTCCTTTACAAATTAAAAAAAAAAGGCTACTTCTTAGTGAAATTGTTACTATTGAGCAAAAATCGGACTTTGTGAAGCTGGGGTGGAGACATCCTTCAGGCATCGACCGAAGCCACTCTTAATGAATTTTTTTATTTGTTTAATTTTTATATGTATGTATGTCAAATATTAAGTTTATTGGCGCCCGCCACTACATGAAGAATTAAATGCATCTAAATGGAACAGTGTCAGAAGAAGAGTGGAGCACGCACCTTTCCTGTGTGACGCCCGCCACCAACCTGGATTGTGGAGAGCCAAATTTAAAGTCATTTCTCAAGCGCATTCATTATCCATTCATCAACTTTCAACAACCAAACTCGAAGGCATCCCTTCGCTAGGATCTTCTAGACAAACAGTAGGCATTAGATTAGCATGTATTTCTACTTGTAATCATTGAAGAAACCTTGCTTTGATCATTTGGAGTAATTTTGTTGAAAATCTTTTGGTGCATGTGAAAAACTCTTTGAAGTGAATCCAATTATCTCTCTTGAATTTCTCGAACTCTTAGTTTTGGTAACTTATTTCCTTAATTTTAGAGCTAAATCTGTTGTTACGGGACTTTTGAATGTCATTATGAGTTTCATAGCAATGATAATGAAAAAGTGATCATATTGTTTTGTCTTCTATGGTATATAGGGAATGACAAATCTTGTTGCAAGTATCTTGTGTTAGTTGATTTTCTTTGCTTGAGACTATTTCTTAGTTTGTGTTGGATTCACGACCTAACATATGCACATTTAGAAAATGATGAGACCGGTTGACTTTATCTACGAGTACTATGAGGAGTGATCTCGTCAAATCTTGAAGAGTTTTAATGTTTTATCCTTTGTACTACCTCCGTCCCAAAATATAAGTCGTTTTGGGTGTTTTTGCACTAATTTAGAAAATGGTTGAATGACATAAATTTCAAATAGAAATGACTAAAATATCCTTCGACTATCATTAATGAAAAGGTTATAAAATATTAAAAAATAGTTGGATTGTTAATAAATTAGGGGTAAGATAGAGAAAATAGTAATAAATACTTCATAGGTAATGTACAATGATTTATAATTTGGGACAATCAAAAAGAGGTCAAATGAGTTATATTATGGGACGGATGTAGTAATAGAATAGACATTTGAGTTTTCTGAAAGTTTGTAATAGTATAGACTATTAATCTCTTTTGGTGAATTGTCATTAAACTCTTTTAATTTATTGTTATAATTGACTCAACATTGGATTTCTATTCTACCCCGAGCATTATTATGTAAATCCCGAGTTGTTTTATCTTCCGCAAACTAAACTCTGATGTTAGATTTAGTGGCTGACGTATATATGTTAATTAAAATTAAGTTATATAAGTGTCGGGCGTTAAAAGATTCGGTATTCGAGAACGGAACATCACAGTGGATATTTGGGACTCCTGTAAAATGATTTTCTTTCGTGAGAAAATAATTGCAGGGTCGGGGTCGGGGTCTAGGTATGGGTGGGGGGTTAACTTTGGGAGTTTTAAATAAACATATTTTTTTGATAGAAAAAAATCCGTGAAGTTCTGGGGCAAGTTGGGGAATTTCTTTTTTGATTTTACTCTTTTTTGTTCATTTTCTTGTTTGTTTTAATAATTTTTATAAGTAAGGGTAAAATTGAATTATTGAATAATATAGTACATTTTTTGGCTTAAAATAAAGGATGAGAATTTAAACAAACTCACTAGTTTTTCAGGCCTTCTGTTCCGACCCTTTTAAAAGAAAACATGAAAAAATACTAATAAAGGACAATAGGGAGATATTTAAGTATAACGAATTTTTGTTTATTACGTGGATCCAACCGACTGGAACAAAATCCTTCAAAGTATACATTGATCAAGTATCAAGAATTGATAACTCAATGACTATAGAGAGAAGTAGTAGTAGAGCGCATTAATGGGCTACAATAGGAGGACAATTGTAGAAACAACTACAAACGAATGTCCCAAAAGATGCACCGGGGGTACAAACTCCATTTCCATTGTGCATTTTCAAGCATTTCTCTCCACAGTCTAGACGATTACATCCACTTGGGTCCAATACAATTTGACATCTATGTTGTCCGTTTACTTTTGGAGCCATCTGTGAAACTGCAAAAACAAGAAAATTATTGTTATATACATATGAAGCTATTTTGCATATTTGATTGATATCTATCTGAAATAAAAAATAGTCCCGCATAGTTCAATTCAAATTGGAACAATCAAATCAAAGGAAGATGTACGTTGATGCATTAGTGCTTGAAGCCTTTCCAAAAATGAACATAGTTCAAATTATCTAATACTCCAATCTCATTGAAAAAATGTAGAGAGAGAAAAAAAAAAAAAAAAAAAAAGACTTTTAAGTCTTATGCCTTATTTTATCACCTTAAACATTTTGACTTTTTAAACCCTTTAAAGTGTATCTTAGGGGTCCCTCAAATCGTATATGATTTGTAGTAATCACAAATTATGAGATATTTTTAATATAGAAATTGAATATTCAATCGTAAAAATGCTAAAAAACTATAATGCTTTTAATGACAAAAGGAAATATGCAAAATAGAAAATTCAACAAATTTAAAATCTGAGATAGAAGAAATGATAAACCTAAAAACACAAGCATGAGCAGCCACAAAGAAGAAATTGAGAAATTTGCCATTGCTTGCAAGAATCGATTCTTATAAGGTGAAAAGAAGAATGTTTATTTTTCTTTGAACAAGGCTTTTACAATTTGTTCTTTAAAAGGTAGTGAGAGCACTATTTATAAGTTGATAATTATGCTTAATTGTATTTACTCATAAGATTGGTTTGATGATTATTCAATGTATCTATAATTTATCAAGTTATCTTTGGTTTCCTTTAGTAAATAAATAATGCTTTTATAGTACCTAAATAACTTTCCAATTATTTCCTTGACAAATTAAAAAAGGCTACTACTTTGTGAAATTGTTACTATCGACCAAGAGTCGGACTTTGTGAAAGTTGGGGTGGAGACATCCTTCAGTGTCGATCGTAGCCAATCTTATTGATTTTTTTTTTTTATTTTTATACGTATATATGTCAAATATTAAGTTTATAGAGGTGGCACCCGCCATTACACGAAAGAATAAAATGCATCTAAATGGAACAGTGTGAGAAGAAGAGTGGTGCACGCCACCTTACCAGTGTGGCGCCCGCCACCAACTTGGATTGTGGAGAGCCAAATTTAAAGTCATTTCTCAAGATACATTCATTATCCATTCATCAACTTTCAACAACCAAACTTGAATGCATCCCTTCGCTAGGATCTTCTAGACAAACTGTAGGCATTAGATTAGCATGTATTTCTACTTGTAATCATTGAATAAACCTTGTTTTGATCATTTGGAGTAATTTTGTTGAAAATCTTTTGGTGCATGTGAAAAACTCTTTGAAGTGAATCCAATTATCTCTCTTGAATTGCTGAATCTATTAGTTTTGGTAACTTATTTCCTTACTTTTAGAGCTAAATCTACAGTGACGGGACTTTTGAATGACATTATGAGTTTCATAGCAATGATAATGAAAAGGTGATCATAGTGGTTTGTCTTCTATAGTATATAGGGAATGACAAATATTGTTGCAAGTTTCTCTTGTTAGTTGATTTTCTTTGCTTGAGACTATTTCCTAGTTTGTGTGGGATTCACGACCTAACATACACACATTTAGAAAATGATGAGACCGGTCGATTTTATGTACGAGTACTATGAGGAGTGATCTCGTAAAATCTTGATGAGTTTTAATGTTTTATCTTTTGTACTATTTGGGACAATCAAAAAGAGGTAAAATGACTTATATTTTGGGACGGATGTAGTAATAGAATAGACATTTGAGCTTTCTAAAAGTTTGTAATAGTATAGACTATTAATCTCTTTTGGTTATTGTCATTAAACTCTTTTAATTTATTGTTGTAATTGACTCAACATTGGATTTTCTCTTCTACCCTTAGCATTATTATGTAAATTCCGAGTCGTTTTATCTTTCGCAAACAAAACTCTGATATTAGATATAGAGGTTGACGTTTATAGGTTAATTAAAATTAAGTTATATAAGTGTCGGGCATTAAATTTCGAATAAAGACTTGATATTCGAGAACGGAACATCACAGTGAAGATTTGGGACTCTTGCAAACAGATTTTCGTTCGTTAGGAAAAAATTCAGGGTCAGGGTTGGGTCTAGGTTTGAGCGGGGGGACTTTGCGAGTTCTCAAAAAACATTTTTTTTTTGTTAGAAAAAAAACCATGAAGGTATGGGGCAAGTTGGGGAATTTCTTTTTTGTTTTTGCTCTTTTTTTTTTGTTATTTTCTGGTTTGTTTTAATGATTTTTATAAGTAAGGGTAAAATTGGATTATTGAATAATATAGTACAACTTTTGCCTAAAAATAATGGTTGAAAATTTAAACAAACTCACTAGTTTTTCCGGCCTTCTGTTCCGATCCTTTTAAAAGGAAACATGAAGAAATACAAATAAAGGACAATAGGGAGATATTTAAGCATAACGAATTTTAGTTTATTACGTGTATCCAACCGACTGGAAAAAAAATCCTCCGAAGTATAAATTGATCAAGTATCAAGAATTGATAACTCAATGACTATAGAGAGAAGTAGTAGTAGAGCGTATTAATGGGCTACAATAGGAGGACAATTGTAGAAACAACTACAAACGAATGTCCCAAAAGATGCACCGGGGGTACAAACTCCATTTCCATTGTGCATCTTCAAGCATTTCTCTCCACAGTCTAGACGATTACATCCACTTGGGTCCAATACAACTTGACATCTATGTTGTCCGTTTACTTCTGGAGCCATCTGTGAAACTGCAAAAACAAGAAAATTATTGTTATTTACATATGAAGCTATTTTGCATATTTGATTGATATCTTTCTAAAATAAAAAATAGTCACGCATAGTTCAATTCAAATTGGACCAATCAAATCAAAGGAAGATGTACGTTGATGCAGTAGCTGCTTGAAGCCTTTCCAAAAATGAACATAGTTCAAATTATCCAATACTCCATTCTCATTGAAAAAATGTAGAGACAGAAAAAAAGAGTAAAAGATGTTAAACTTTTAAGTCTTATGCCTTATTTTATCACCTTAAACATTTTGACTTCTTAAACCCTTTAAAGTTTATCTTAGGGGTCCCTAAAATCGTATATGATTTGTAGTGATCACAAATTTGAGATATTTTAAATGTAGACATTGAATATTCAATCAGAAAAATGCTAAAAAAACTATAATGCTTTTAATGACAAAAGGAAATGTACAAATTAGAAAATTCAACAAATTTAAAATCTGAGATAGAAGAAATGATAAACCTAAAAACACAAGCATGAGCAAACACAATGAAGAAATTGAGAACTTTGCCATTGCTTGCAAGAATAGATTCTTATAAGGTGAAAAGAAGAATGTTTATTTTTCTTTGAACAAGGCTTTTACAATTTGTTTTTTAGGTGGTAGTGAGAGCACTATTTATAAGTTGATAATTATGCTTATTTGTATTTCCTCATAAGATTGGTTTGATGAATATTCAATGTATCTGTCATTTATCAAGTTATGTTTGGTTTCCTTTTGTAAATAAATAATGCTTTTATAGTACCTAAATAACTTCTCGTAAAAAAAAAAAACCTAAATAACTTGCCAATTATTTCCTTTACAAATTAAAAAAAAAGGCTACTTCTTAGTGAAATTGTTACTATTGAGCAAAAGTCGGACTTTGTGAAGCTGGGGTGGAGACATCCTTCAGGCATCGACCGAAGCCACTCTTAATGAATTTTTTTATTTGTTTAATTTTTATATGTATGTATGTCAAATATTAAGTTTATTGGCGCCCGCCACTACATGAAGAATTAAATGCATCTAAATGGAACAGTTAATCGGAAGAAGAGTGGAGCACGCACCTTTCCTGTGTGACGCCCGCCACCAACCTGGATTGTGGAGAGCCAAATTTAAAGTCATTTCTCAAGCGCATTCATTATCCATTCATCAACTTTCAACAACCAAACTCGAAGGCATCCCTTCGCTAGGATCTTCTAGACAAACAAAGAGGCATTAGATTAGCATGTATTTCTACTTGTAATCATTGAAGAAACCTTGCTTTGATCATTTGGAGTAATTTTGTTGAAAATCTTTTGGTGCATGTGAAAAACTCTTTGAAGTGAATCCAATTATCTCTCTTGAATTTCTCGAACTCTTAGTTTTGGTAACTTATTTCCTTAATTTTAGAGCTAAATCTGTTGTTACGGGACTTTTGAATGCCATTATGAGTTTCATAGCAATGATAATGAAAAAGTGATCATATTGTTTTGTCTTCTATGGTATATAGGGAATGACAAATCTTGTTGCAAGTATCTTGTGTTAGTTGATTTTCTTTGCTTGAGACTATTTCTTAGTTTGTGTTGGATTCACGACCTAACATATGCACATTTAGAAAATGATGAGACCGGTTGACTTTATCTACGAGTACTATGAGGAGTGATCTCGTCAAATCTTGAAGAGTTTTAATGTTTTATCCTTTGTACTACCTCCGTCCCAAAATATAAGTCGTTTTGGGTGTTTTTGCACTAATTTAGAAAGTGGTTGAATGACATAAATTTCACATAGAAATGACTAAAATATCCTTCGACTATCATTAATGAAAAGGTTATAAAATATTAAAAAATAGTTGGATTGTTAATAAATTAGGGGTAAGATAGAGAAAATAGTAATAAATACTTCATAGGTAATGTACAATGATTTATAATTTGGGACAATCAAAAAGAGGTCAAATGAGTTATATTATGGGACGGATGTAGTAATAGAATAGACATTTGAGTTTTCTGAAAGTTTGTAATAGTATAGACTATTAATCTCTTTTGGTGAATTGTCATTTAACTCTTTTAATTTATTGTTATAATTGACTCAACATTGGATTTCTATTCTACCCCGAGCATTATTATGTAAATCCCGAGTTGTTTTATCTTCCGCAAACTAAACTCTGATGTTAGATTTAGTGGTGACGTATATATGTTAATTAAAATTAAGTTATATAAGTGTCGGGCGTTAAAAGATTCGGTATTCGAAACGGAACATCACAATGGATATTTGGGACTCTGTAAAATGATTTTCTTTAGTGAGAAAATAATTGCAGGGTCGGGTCGGGTCTAGGTATGGGTGGGGGGTAACTTTGGGAGTTTTAAATAAACATATTTTTGATAGAAAAAAATCCGTGAAGTTCTGGGGCAAGTTGGGGAATTTCTTTTTGATTTTACTCTTTTTTGTTCATTTTCTTGTTTGTTTTAATAATTTTTATAAGTAAGGGTAAAATTGAATTATTGAATAATATAGTACATTTTTTGGCTTAAAATAAAGGATGAGAATTTAAACAAACTCACTAGTTTTTCAGCCTTCTGTTCCGACCCTTTTAAAAGAAAACATGAAAAAATACTAATAAAGGACAATAGGGAGATATTTAAGTATAACGAATTTTTGTTTATTACGTGATTCCAACCGATTGAACAAAATCCTTCAAAGTATACATTGATCAAGTATCAAGAATTGATAACTCAATGACTATAGAGAGAGTAGTAGTAGAGCGCATTAATGGGCTACAATAGGAGGACAATTGTAGAAACAACTACAAACGAATGTCCCAAAAGATGCACCGGGGTACAAACTCCATTTCCATTGTGCATTTTCAAGCATTTCTCTCCACAGATCTAGACGATTACATCCACTTGGGTCCAATACAATTTGACATCTATGTTGTCCGTTTACTTTTGGAGCCATCTGTGAAACTGCAAAAACAAGAAAATTATTGTTATATACATATGAAGCTATTTTGCATATTTGATTGATATCTATCTAAAATAAAAAATAGTCCCGCATAGTTCAATTCAAATTGGAACAATCAAATCAAAGGAAGATGTACGTTGATGCATGAGTTGCTTTGAAGCCTTTCCAAAATGAACATAGTTCAAATTATCTAATACTCCAATCTCATTGAAAAAATGTAGAGACAGAAAAAAAAAAAAAAAAAAAGACTTTTAAGTCTTATGCCTTATTTTATCACCTTAAACATTTTGACTTTTTAAACCCTTTAAAGTGTATCTTAGGGGTCCCTCAAAATCGTATATGATTTGTAGTAATCACAAATTATGAGATATTTTTAATATAGAAATTGAATATTCAATCGTAAAAATGCTAAAAAAACTATAATGCTTTTAATGACAAAAGGAAATATGCAAAATAGAAAATTCAACAAATTTAAAATCTGAGATAGAAGAAATGATAAACCTAAAAACACAAGCATGAAGCGACAAAAGAAGAAATTGAGAAATTTGCCATTGCTTGCAAGAATCGATTCTTATAAGGTGAAAAGAAGAATGTTTATTTTTCTTTGAACAAGGCTTTTACAATTTGTTCTTTAAAAGGTAGTGAGAGCACTATTTATAAGTTGATAATTATGCTTAATTGTATTTACTCATAAGATTGGTTTGATGATTATTCAATGTATCTATAATTTATCAAGTTATCTTTGGTTTCCTTTAGTAAATAAATAATGCTTTTATAGTACCTAAATAACTTTCCAATTATTTCCTTGACAAATTAAAAAAAAAGGCTACTACTTTGTGAAATTGTTACTATCGACCAAGAGTCGGACTTTGTGAAGTCAGGGTGGAGACATCCTTCAGTGTCGATCGTAGCCAATCTTATTGATTTTTTTTTTTATTTTATTTTTTATACGTATATATGTCAAATATTAAGTTTATAGAGGTGGCACCCGCCATTACACGAAGAATTAAATGCATCTAAATGGAACAGTGTGAGAAGAAGAGTGGTGCACGCCACCTTACCAGTGTGACGCCCGCCACCAACTTGGATTGTGGAGAGCCAAATTTAAAGTCATTTCTCAAGATACATTCATTATCCATTCATCAACTTTCAACAACCAAACTTGAATGCATCCCTTCGCTAGGATCTTCTAGACAAACTGTAGGCATTAGATTAGCATGTATTTCTACTTGTAATCATTGAATAAACCTTGTTTTGATCATTTGGAGTAATTTTGTTGAAAATCTTTTGGTGCATGTGAAAAACTCTTTGAAGTGAATCCAATTATCTCTCTTGAATTGCTGAATCTATTAGTTTTGGTAACTTATTTCCTTACTTTTAGAGCTAAATCTACAGTGACGGGACTTTTGAATGACATTATGAGTTTCATAGAAATGATAATGAAAAGGTGATCATAGTGGTTTGTCTTCTATAGTATATAGGGAATGACAAATATTGTTGAAAGTTTCTTGTGTTAGTTGATTTTCTTTGCTTGAGACTATTTCCTAGTTTGTGTAGGATTCACGACCTAACATACACACATTTAGAAAATGATGAGACCGGTCGATTTTATGTACGAGTACTATGAGGAGTGATCTCGTAAAATCTTGATGAGTTTTAATGTTTTATCTTTTGTACTATTTGGGACAATCAAAAAGAGGTAAAATGACTTATATTTTGGGACGGATGTAGTAATAGAATAGACATTTGAGCTTTCTAAAAGTTTGTAATAGTATAGACTATTAATCTCTTTTGGTTATTGTCATTAAACTCTTTTAATTTATTGTTGTAATTGACTCAACATTGGATTTTCTCTTCTACCCTTAGCATTATTATGTAAATTCCGAGTCGTTTTATCTTTCGCAAACAAAACTCTGATATTAGATATAGAGGTTGACGTTTATAGGTTAATTAAAATTAAGTTATATAAGTGTCGGGCATTAAATTTCGAATAAAGACTTGATATTCGAGAACGGAACATCATAGTGGAGATTTGGGACTCTTGCAAACAGATTTTCGTTCGTTAGGAAAAAAATTCAGGGTCAGGGTTGGGTCTAGGTTTGAGCGGGGGGACTTTGCGAGTTCTCAAAAAACATTTTTTTTTTGTTAGAAAAAAAACCATGAAGGTATGGGGCAAGTTGGGGAATTTCTTTTTTGTTTTTGCTCTTTTTTTTTGTTATTTTCTGGTTTGTTTTAATGATTTTTATAAGTAAGGGTAAAATTGGATTATTGAATAATATAGTACAACTTTTGCCTAAAAATAATGGTTGAAAATTTAAACAAACTCACTAGTTTTTCCGGGCTTCTGTTCCGATCCTTTTAAAAGGAAACATGAAGAAATACAAATAAAGGACAATAGGGAGATATTTAAGCATAACGAATTTTAGTTTATTACGTGTATCCAACCGACTGGAAAAAAAAATCCTCCGAAGTATAAATTGATCAAGTATCAAGAATTGATAACTCAATGACTATAGAGAGAAGTAGTAGTAGAGCGTATTAATGGGCTACAATAGGAGGACAATTGTAGAAACAACTACAAACGAATGTCCCAAAAGATGCACCGGGGGTACAAACTCCATTTCCATTGTGCATCTTCAAGCATTTCTCTCCACAGTCTAGACGATTACATCCACTTGGGTCCAATACAACTTGACATCTATGTTGTCCGTTTACTTCTGGAGCCATCTGTGAAACTGCAAAAACAAGAAAATTATTGTTATTTACATATGAAGCTATTTTGCATATTTGATTGATATCTTTCTAAAATAAAAAATAGTCACGCATAGTTCAATTCAAATTGGACCAATCAAATCAAAGGAAGATATACGTTGATGCAGTAGCTGCTTGAAGCCTTTCCAAAAATGAACATAGTTCAAATTATCCAATACTCCAATCTCATTGAAAAAATGTAGAGACAGAAAAAAAGAGTAAAAGATGTTAAACTTTTAAGTCTTATGCCTTATTTTATCACCTTAAACATTTTGACTTCTTAAACCCTTTAAAGTTTATCTTAGGGGTCCCTGAAATCGTATATGATTTGTAGTGATCACAAATTTGAGATATTTTAAATGTAGACATTGAATATTCAATCAGAAAAATGCTAAAAAAACTATAATGCTTTTAATGACAAAAGGAAATGTACAAATTAGAAAATTCAACAAATTTAAAATCTGAGATAGAAGAAATGATAAACCTAAAAACACAAGCATGAGCAGCCACAATGAAGAAATTGAGAACTTTGCCATTGCTTGCAAGAATAGATTCTTATAAGGTGAAAAGAAGAATGTTTATTTTTCTTTGAACAAGGCTTTTACAATTTGTTTTTTAGGTGGTAGTGAGAGCACTATTTATAAGTTGATAATTATGCTTATTTGTATTTCCTCATAAGATTGGTTTGATGAATATTCAATGTATCTGTAATTTATCAAGTTATGTTTGGTTTCCTTTTGTAAATAAATAATGCTTTTATAGTACCTAAATAACTTCTCGTAAAAAAAAAACCTAAATAACTTGCCAATTATTTCCTTTACAAATTAAAAAAAAGGCTACTTCTTAGTGAAATTGTTACTATTGAGCAAAAGTCGGACTTTGTGAAGCTGGGGTGGAGACATCCTTCAGGCATCGACCGAAGCCACTCTTAATGAATTTTTTTATTTGTTTAATTTTTATATGTATGTATGTCAAATATTAAGTTTATTGGCGCCCGCCACTACATGAAGAATTAAATGCATCTAAATGGAACAGTGTCAGAAGAAGAGTGGAGCACGCACCTTTCCTGTGTGACGCCCGCCACCAACCTGGATTGTGGAGAGCCAAATTTAAAGTCATTTCTCAAGCGCATTCATTATCCATTCATCAACTTTCAACAACCAAACTCGAAGGCATCCCTTCGCTAGGATCTTCTAGACAAACAGTAGGCATTAGATTAGCATGTATTTCTACTTGTAATCATTGAAGAAACCTTGCTTTGATCATTTGGAGTAATTTTGTTGAAAATCTTTTGGTGCATGTGAAAAACTCTTTGAAGTGAATCCAATTATCTCTCTTGAATTTCTCGAACTCTTAGTTTTGGTAACTTATTTCCTTAATTTTAGAGCTAAATCTGTTGTTACGGGACTTTTGAATGCCATTATGAGTTTCATAGCAATGATAATGAAAAAGTGATCATATTGTTTTGTCTTCTATGGTATATAGGGAATGACAAATCTTGTTGCAAGTATCTTGTGTTAGTTGATTTTCTTTGCTTGAGACTATTTCTTAGTTTGTGTTGGATTCACGACCTAACATATGCACATTTAGAAAATGATGAGACCGGTTGACTTTATCTACGAGTACTATGAGGAGTGATCTCACAAATCTTGAAGAGTTTTAATGTTTTATCCTTTGTACTACCTCCGTCCCAAAATATAAGTCGTTTTGGGTGTTTTTGCACTAATTTAGAAAGTGGTTGAATGACATAAATTTCACATAGAAATGACTAAAATATCCTTCGACTATCATTAATGAAAAGGTTATAAAATATTAAAAAATAGTTGGATTGTTAATAAATTAGGGTAAGATAGAAAAATAGTAATTAATACTTCATAGGTAATGTACAATGATTTATAATTTGGGACAATCAAAAAGAGGTCAAATGAGTTATATTATGGGACGGATGTAGTAATAGAATAGACATTTGAGTTTTCTGAAAGTTTGTAATAGTATAGACTATTAATCTCTTTTGGTGAATTGTCATTTAACTCTTTTAATTTATTGTTATAATTGACTCAACATTGGATTTCTATTCTACCCCGAGCATTATTATGTAAATCCCGAGTTGTTTTATCTTCCGCAAACTAAACTCTGATGTTAGATTTAGTGGCTGACGTATATATGTTAATTAAAATTAAGTTATATAAGTGTCGGGCGTTAAAAGATTCGGTATTCGAGAACGGAACATCACAGTGGATATTTGGGACTCCTGTAAAATGATTTTCTTTCGTGAGAAAATAATTGCAGGGTCGGGGTCGGGGTCTAGGTATGGGTGGGGGGGGTAACTTTGGGAGTTTTAAATAAACATATTTTTTTGATAGAAAAAAATCCGTGAAGTTCTGGGGCAAGTTGGGGAATTTCTTTTTTGATTTTACTCTTTTTTGTTCATTTTCTTGTTTGTTTTAATAATTTTTATAAGTAAGGGTAAAATTGAATTATTGAATAATATAGTACATTTTTTGGCTTAAAATAAAGGATGAGAATTTAAACAAACTCACTAGTTTTTCAGGCCTTCTGTTCCGACCCTTTTAAAAGAAAACATGAAAAAATACTAATAAAGGACAATAGGGAGATATTTAAGTATAACGAATTTTTGTTTATTACGTGGATCCAACCGACTGGAACAAAATCCTTCAAAGTATACATTGATCAAGTATCAAGAATTGATAACTCAATGACTATAGAGAGAAGTAGTAGTAGAGCGCATTAATGGGCTACAATAGGAGGACAATTGTAGAAACAACTACAAACGAATGTCCCAAAAGATGCACCGGGGGTACAAACTCCATTTCCATTGTGCATTTTCAAGCATTTCTCTCCACAGTCTAGACGATTACATCCACTTGGGTCCAATACAATTTGACATCTATGTTGTCCGTTTACTTTTGGAGCCATCTGTGAAACTGCAAAAACAAGAAAATTATTGTTATATACATATGAAGCTATTTTGCATATTTGATTGATATCTATCTAAAATAAAAAATAGTCCCGCATAGTTCAATTCAAATTGGAACAATCAAATCAAAGGAAGATGTACGTTGATGCAGTAGCTGCTTGAAGCCTTTCCAAAAATGAACATAGTTCAAATTATCTAATACTCCAATCTCATAGAAAAAATGTAGAGACAGAAAAAAAAAAAAAGTAAAAGACTTTTAAGTCTTATGCCTTATTTTATCACCTTAAACATTTTGACTTTTTAAACCCTTTAAAGTGTATCTTAGGGGGTCCCTGAAATCGTATATGATTTGTAGTAATCACAAATTATGAGATATTTTTAATATAGAAATTGAATATTCAATCAGAAAAATGCTAAAAAAACTATAATGCTTTTAATGACAAAAGGAAATATGCAAAATAGAAAATTCAACAAATTTAAAATCTGAGATAGAAGAAATGATAAACCTAAAAACACAAGCATGAGCAGCCACAAAGAAGAAATTGAGAAATTTGCCATTGCTTGCAAGAATCGATTCTTATAAGGTGAAAAGAAGAATGTTTATTTTTCTTTGAACAAGGCTTTTACAATTTGTTCTTTAAAAGGTAGTGAGAGCACTATTTATAAGTTGATAATTATGCTTAATTGTATTTACTCATAAGATTGGTTTGATGATTATTCAATGTATCTATAATTTATCAAGTTATCTTTGGTTTCCTTTAGTAAATAAATAATGCTTTTATAGTACCTAAATAACTTTCCAATTATTTCCTTGACAAATTAAAAAAAAAGGCTACTACTTTGTGAAATTGTTACTATCGACCAAGAGTCGGACTTTGTGAAGCTGGGGTGGAGACATCCTTCAGGTGTCGATCGTAGCCAATCTTATTGATTTTTTTTATTTTTTATTTTTTATACGTATATATGTCAAATATTAAGTTTATAGAGGTGGCACCCGCCATTACACGAAGAATTAAATGCATCTAAATGGAACAGTGTGAGAAGAAGAGTGGTGCACGCCACCTTACCAGTGTGACGCCCGCCACCAACTTGGATTGTGGAGAGCCAAATTTAAAGTCATTTCTCAAGATACATTCATTATCCATTCATCAACTTTCAACAACCAAACTTGAATGCATCCCTTCGCTAGGATCTTCTAGACAAACTGTAGGCATTAGATTAGCATGTATTTCTACTTGTAATCATTGAATAAACCTTGTTTTGATCATTTGGAGTAATTTTGTTGAAAATCTTTTGGTGCATGTGAAAAACTCTTTGAAGTGAATCCAATTATCTCTCTTGAATTGCTGAATCTATTAGTTTTGGTAACTTATTTCCTTACTTTTAGAGCTAAATCTACAAAGGACGGACTTTTGAATGACATTATGAGTTTCATAGCAATGATAATGAAAAGGTGATCATAGTGGTTTGTCTTCTATAGTATATAGGGAATGACAAATATTGTTGCAAGTTTCTTGTGTTAGTTGATTTTCTTTGCTTGAGACTATTTCCTAGTTTGTGTGGGATTCACGACCTAACATACACACATTTAGAAAATGATGAGACCGGTCGATTTTATGTCATGAGTACTATGAGGAGTGATCTCGTAAAATCTTGATGAGTTTTAATGTTTTATCTTTTGTACTATTTGGGACAATCAAAAAGAGGTAAAATGACTTATATTTTGGGACGGATGTAGTAATAGAATAGACATTTGAGCTTTCTAAAAGTTTGTAATAGTATAGACTATTAATCTCTTTTGGTTATTGTCATTAAACTCTTTTAATTTATTGTTGTAATTGACTCAACATTGGATTTTCTCTTCTACCCTTAGCATTATTATGTAAATTCCGAGTCGTTTTATCTTTCGCAAACAAAACTCTGATATTAGATATAGAGGTTGACGTTTATAGGTTAATTAAAATTAAGTTATATAAGTGTCGGGCATTAAATTTCGAATAAAGACTTGATATTCGAGAACGGAACATCACAGTGAAGATTTGGGACTCTTGCAAACAGATTTTCGTTCGTTAGGAAAAAAATTCAGGGTCAGGGTTGGGTCTAGGTTTGAGCGGGGGGACTTTGCGAGTTCTCAAAAAACATTTTTTTTTTGTTAGAAAAAAAACCATGAAGGTATGGGGCAAGTTGGGGAATTTCTTTTTTGTTTTTGCTTTTTTTTTTGTTATTTTCTGGTTTGTTTTAATGATTTTTATAAGTAAGGGTAAAATTGGATTATTGAATAATATAGTACAACTTTTGCCTAAAAATAATGGTTGAAAATTTAAACAAACTCACTAGTTTTTCCGGCCTTCTGTTCCGATCCTTTTAAAAGGAAACATGAAGAAATACAAATAAAGGACAATAGGGAGATATTTAAGCATAACGAATTTTAGTTTATTACGTGTATCCAACCGACTGGAAAAAAAAATCCTCCGAAGTATAAATTGATCAAGTATCAAGAATTGATAACTCAATGACTATAGAGAGAAGTAGTAGTAGAGCGTATTAATGGGCTACAATAGGAGGACAATTGTAGAAACAACTACAAACGAATGTCCCAAAAGATGCACCGGGGGTACAAACTCCATTTCCATTGTGCATCTTCAAGCATTTCTCTCCACAGTCTGGACGATTACATCCACTTGGGTCCAATACAACTTGACATCTATGTTGTCCGTTTACTTCTGGAGCCATCTGTGAAACTGCAAAAACAAGAAAATTATTGTTATATACTCCCTCCGTCCCGCAATATAAGGGTTTTTGGGATTTACACACAGTTTAAAAATAATAATAAATGAGTTGCTTTTCAAAATTTTAAGGTAAAATATTGTATTGTTTTTTGTGAGTGACCTATAGTATTGCATTGTTTAATTGAAAGTGAAAACAATGCATTTAATATAGAATTGGGGTGTGAGAAGGCCTTCTATTGCGGAACAAAGACAAAAAAACTAAAATGTCCTATATTACGAACGGGACGGGGAGAATATATATCAAGGTATTCTGCATATTTGATTCATATCTTTCAACAACAAAAAAGTCACCCATAATTCAATTCAAAATGGAACAATCAAATCAAAGGAAGATATATGTTGATGAAATAATTGCTTTAATCCTTTCCCAAAATTAACATAGTTCACATGATCCAATAGTGCAATCTCATTGAAAAATTTTAGAGAGAGATAAAAGTAAAATTGTATAATTTTTTAAGTTATATGCCATATTTTAGCACCTTAATCCTCTCTAAAGTTTATCTCAATGCATGGTTCTCATCTCTAAAGTTTATCTCCATGGTTCTTGAAATCGAATATGATTTGGGGTGATCACGAATTATGAGATATATTAAAGTATTGAATATTCAATCAGAAAAATGCTAAAAAAAACATATAATGCTTTTAATGACAAAAGAAAATGTGCAAAACTAGAACATTCAACAAATTTAAAATCTAAGATAGAAGAAATGATAAACCTAAAAGCACAAGCATGAGAAACCACAAAGAAGAAATGGAGAACTTTGCCATTGCTTGCAAGAATAGATTCTTATAAGGAGAAAAGAAGAATGTGTTTTTTTTTCCTTTGAACAAGGCTTTTGCAATTTGTTCTTTAAGATGTAGTGAGAGCACTATTTATAAGCTAGTAATTATGAGATAATTATATTCATATATGCTTAATTTTCATTTCCTCACATGTTTGGTTTGTTGATTATTCGATGTATCCGTAATTTATCAAGTTATCTTTGGTTTCCTTTAGTAATTCCTAAATCAACTTGCCAATTATATTCTTTACAAAACAAAAAATTCCGCTCTGGGTGAAAGATATATGTACGCTCTCGAGAAAAAATCACACTTTGTGAGCAGGAGCGGAGCCATCAAGCATCCGTCGTACCCGTCCTCTATGATTTTTATTTTTTATTTTTGCCTATATATGTCCGATATTAAGTATGTGTGGAGAAAAAATTAAATAGATAAAAGAGTTCGCCGCCATGATCAATCATTTCTACTCGTTCTGATGATTTTTTTATTACGTATATCCAATATTGTTTTCGAAAAATTTCAATCTACGCAATCAATGACTAATTTTCTAGATCTACCACTGTTTGTGACCATTATCCAGAACGAATTTCAGATTAGGCAGAATAGTTAATCCTGATCCCCAAAGGCTCTAAAGAAAAAGAGAAGGAAAAAATCTACAAGCACTTGAGTCACATGATTAGCTTGTTTACTATTCAATGTATCCTTAATTTATCTAGACCATTATTTTTCTTTGCCAAGAAAGAAGTGTTTTTTTAGTACCTTTAATTAACTTACTATTTCTTTTTACAAGAAAAAGAAAAACGCTACAAGCACATGAACTGTGTCGTAAAATTAGACAAAAATCATCTGGAGACGTCACCAATATTTCAATGACTAATGCTCCCTCCGTCACGTATTATATGGGTTTTTAGAAAATTCACATTAATAGTTTAAGAAACCTCGTAAATAAGTTAATTTTTAACATTTAAAAGCAAAATATTATTTATATTGTTTTCTCGAAGTGGCCTATATTGTTTTGTCAGACGTGAAAGCGGAAACAATGCAATTAATATTGTATTAGGATGTGAGAATATCTTATAATAGGCCCAACGGTAAGTTCTACGGTCATTAATCCGGAAGTTCCAGGTTCGAGTCCAAGTGGGGACAAAAAAAGGAGACTTTATGGTGCAACGGTTGTAAGAAGGTTATACCAAATGACATATATTAGAGCCTCTCATTTTTACTCTCTTCCGCATAATACACTTTTATCGTGTGTGAGAGGTTAGAAATGAATGGTTGTAATATATGCCACTTGGTATAACCTTGCTGCAACGGTTGTATTATAAAATTTGTCCAAAAAAAGTATGTGTATGTGTTTTTCTTTCGTATCAGTAAAATAAAAATCTTATAATATGGAAAATAAAAAAAATAAAAAACCTAAAAGCCCTATAATACAGGACGGAGGAAGTAGTTTGTTATACAAGACATGTTAATTGTTTGTAAAAAAATCGGAAGCAGATTATTGTGGAGCCAATAAAAATGCTTATTTACAAGCAGTGGCCCATTTCACACAAACAGAAACAAAAGTAATTTAAAAGAAAAGTACGAATGTGACATTGGTATGAATAACACGACCTCATACACGTGGCATTTTTTAGGTCACAAACAATCTGGAAGACCTTTTCAATTTTCGGGTTAGGGACGATCGTGAGAGTTTTTAAAAGCAATGTAAAACTGCCAATTAAGTTTGGCATAATGAGGAAACTAGAACTTCATGATCACAATTAAGAATTATTGGATTAAAACTTTAAAACTCTCTCGGTCGGTCATTTGAATATAGTCTATTAGTTCACTCCACTATTAATTCCTAATCGTGCCACTGGTTTTTTTTTTTTTTTTTTTTTTTAATTAAATCGTTTCTGAGGTTTATTTTCACCCGCGAGGATCACTTGTATAACACGAAATTGAAACTAGAAAATAAAACTAGTTTACACATTGGCATCAAGATTCCAAGCAATAAGAAGAATTACATACTGGAAATTGCATCTTATTTAAAGGGCTTACAAAAGCAAGGACTTCATTGTTTCAGCCTGTGCTTGAATTGGGAGGTGGGGCAGGGATTATGCCCCACCTCTGCCGAACGTCATCCAAATCCTCGTGAAAGTGCCGTTCGTAATAAACACACATTAGATCAGTACATTGCGCACCGGCCTTGAGTGCCCATGGAAAGTAATGCTGGTAAAACAACCTTCTTTGTTTATCGCTAAACCTTGCTGTACCTCCTACAACAGACATCAAACACATTGGAAGAAGCATTTGTTCAAACTCTATTACCTTTAGAGCTGATTCACCTATCAAATTTGTCGGAAGCCCAAACAGGGTATGCCAGAAGTCGTGCACCTCGCGTGCACGCATTGTAACGTAAGCCAGGTCATCACTCTCCATGAATCGTACTGGTGGACGATCATCTGGAGAGAAGTTCCTAGATCCCATAAATCTTGCATAGGCAGCACCAAATGTATTTGCAGGCATGTCCCAAGCGTGTCCTACTTGTGTGGACAGCACCCGAGGACGCTCTTCTAGAATGGCTTTGCCTTCTGGACTCCTCTTCATCCTTTCAAGAACCCTTTCGAAGGCAGGTTTTCCTGTTGTCTCTCCTAAAGCAGCTATCAGGTCTGCTCTTCTGGGGTCCAGCAGTGCCCCTACTGCTGAACCGACTGCGACTGCAGCTCGCTGCCATCCATTCAGTCGGATTCTTGCTCCTTGTATCATTGCAGTTCTTTGACACCGGACTATGTAAAATATGGATGATGGACAAAATCAAAGTTAAAGGATACACACTGCAGAGGCAAAGGTTGAGAAGGCGAACATTAGAAAAATGAGAAGAGATGCACTTGACAAAAGAAAATATTTGTACCGATAAAGTCCATAAGATAGGACTTGTAAATCAGACTTATGCAATGGGGGTGTGATTTCCATGCATGGTCCATCAGCAAAAGACAATGGATTCCAAAATAAAAATGAACATAGCAAATCAAAGCATATCATCAAGTTACCCACTCTATATGGAAAAGAATAATCCCAACCTACAAGGAGCCTGTTAATATCATCTAGGCGTCTTTTTCAGTTGGAAAACTGGAATTTGGATTATCGTCACTCATGCTGTTCTTATATGGATCAATCAAAAGAGTATATATTATCCAACTATGTAGTATTATATATTATCTAAATCAACCAGCAAAAGTCTACTGAAATTATTAGCTAGCAACATTTGATTGCAGTCAATGACATGAAAAATCTGGTATAGTTTACCAAACAGTTGAACCAAAAACTAATAATTCAAAAAGCAATGAAAGGGAATGCAGGGATTAAATCAAAAGCTCCAAGTTCAACTTCTTGAAGCGTAGCATCAAGAACAAAATACAGTTCCAGGCATGAACACAATTTGCAGAGATTTAGAAGAAAGAACAAGCAATATCTTTTTCTTTGTTTAATGATAAGGAACAAGCAAAATCAAAAGAGACAGCAGTGGAGCAAATTCAAAAGAGACAGCAGTGGAGCGAATTCAAAAGAGACAGCTATGGAGCAGATTCAGTTCCTAGGTTTGTCAACAAAATATATAATGAATCAATTCAACTAAAGTTCCTTGATTAATTGTCTATTCAGCCTTCACCAAAAAGTGTTCCAATCACTCATGCAAGTTTCACAAGAAAAATGTTCCAAACGCCTGCAAGGACATGGACAGATTACCCCATTTTTAAGTACAGCCCAGCAAAAGGGTCATATTTAAAAGTTATCACTAGTAGAACAGAATAACAGATAAAGCTTGCATGAATTTCCACTTCTCCTACTACAAATAGAACTTAGTATTGAATTTATCAATTTATCACTAGAAAGCCTTGCAAACTGAAACTACCACCACGAGTATGGAATTTTTGACGGTCCAGCAAAAATGTTTGATCACCCAAGTCTATGCGAAAGAGATTCAAGATAAAATAATTTAGGATTCAAATAAATAAACGACAAAACAGCCTACCCTAACCTTCAATTTGCTATCCTCTAAATAAGGGTAAAACAGATCTTTATTAGAAATATCAATATAACCTTTCGAACAACAGATGGTGGAGATTGATTCTCCAAATGGTCACTTAGAGTGTCTTGTATATGCGTTCGTATTCGCCTAACTCGTAAATTTCCATTTAGTAGTCTACGTTTAGAGGTTTAGAAGCAGACATTCAGTATACAAGCTTACCACTTTAGAAGAAACACCAAAGCCAATTTGCAATGCACTCTTCTTTAACCCGATGAAGTTTTCAAGCAGACTAGTTAGATGTGATTCTTCAAGTCAAATATCAAAATATCAATATACCTGTATGGTTAAAGTTCCGACAAAAAAGCCTACTTGCAAAGGTATTTACATGACGTCTTTGCTAAAAAGCTTCTGAAACAAGAATGATACGATTTTATAGTCCATTGGCACAAGCAAGGGGGCTAATACTAATCAGTCCTCATTGGCTGTGGTTATCATGCAAGACATGTGGCTTTGGAAACAATAATCAAAATTTAGCAGCATTTTATTCCACCAGTTTCTCTTTTGTTGTTGTTGTATCAGTGTTCTAAAACTCGCTAAGCGTTAAATTTTACATCCTATGATCATAAAACATAAAAATCAAGTAAAAACTTGTAAATTGTGTCAAAAGATCAATGAAACGTAGTATCCAAAACCCAAAGTCTGAAATCAATGTCATGCTCAACACTCAACTCAACACTCAATAGTCAATACTCTCAAGTCTCAACTCTCAAGTTCAATCCTCAATCTCATCATCATTATTCCCCAAGTCTCCAACTCCAACAATATCATGCTTTGAGTAGGAGTGAGAGGAAGAACAGAGAGAATGAGAGGGAGAAAGAACGACTAGAAAGGAGGCATGCTGCTTGAGTTTTTTTAGGTTAAGTGTATTTTTAATTATGTCAAAAGTTATATATGTAATATGCCAAATATCTAAGAAAAGAAAAAAAAAAAGCAAACCTAATCGATTTGAGCGCCCGAGTCGCCTAGGTGGCGCCAGTCGCCTAGGCGGCGCCAGAGCGCCAGAAAGACCCAGCCGCCTAGAACATGTCGCCTAGAGCCAAGTCGGGACGCTGGAGGTGCGCCTAGCGCCCAGGCGGCGCCTAGGCGGCGCCTAGATGCGATTTTTAGAACACTGTGTTGTATCATTCTGGGCGGAACTAAGATACAAAAGATGTGGCATGTATATAAACATCATCTAAAAAATACTGATTCTTTGTCAAAAGCTAAAATACACTATTAAAACACCCAAATCAATGGTTGCAACAACAAAAGCACGAGTCAATACTGTCATCAAATCATCAGTGCTTGTGTACCCAATCAAGGAATCCTGCTTTTATGTTTTTTCGTTCACAATATTCTGCAATAGTCATTTTATGAATTTGTAAAGCAAGTCCACTTAAATTGAACCACTGCGCCCACTGTAATAGATGAGACCTAATTTCTAGAGTACAACATACACAGTTTCGATGTTACAGAGTAACGTGACCCCTAGTGGGCTAATCCACCCACCATCCTCGATTATGAGCAGAAAAGTGAGATAAATCCACCCACCATCCTCGATTATGGGCAGAAAAGTGAGATAGGAGCGATTTCTTGACCTATTCAACTCCAAAAAACCATTACCACACAAATCCATATAAGCAAACTGATTTAAGCATAAACTAGCAGGAATTGGCATAGCTTGCAAGACAATAAGCCATGCATTTTCACAGAAGGAACGATGTTCGATCAAGAAGCGCACAAAACGCAAAATACGTGGAAGATGTTGATAGCAAACAAGAATAATCTTATTTACGCCGAAAATCAGGAATATAATAGAAGAAATAAAGAAAGAAAAAACAGAAAATTAAACTTACCGGAGGCGAAAGCAGAAAACCGGCAACCGATGATAGGTTTACGGCGTCAGAGCAAATCAGAAATTCCTTTTAGTGGGACGTTTGCAGCTTGTCATTCTTTTTCGTTTTGGAGAGAACACGAATGAAATGGGATGAATCAAGGGAAAAGAAAACAGGGGAAAATGACGTCAATATGTGGAGCCGAAGAGCTTAGAAATGACGTCGTTTTGTAATAAAAAAGATAATGATAAATAAAAAAACATGTAAAAGAAAAAAACACATTACATTTTGTGTTTTTTTTTAATATTGAATCTTTATTTATATTTACATACTCTATTAAAAAAAATCTATAACACATAATTTTACATACTCTATTAAAAAAATCTATAACACATATGACCTAATTTAAATAGATGGTATGAGTCTTATGTCGATTGACGATGCTGTAAACCGTCTAAACTAAATCCAGGTTTTTCTTTCTAGTGACAAACTGTCAAAGCTTCAAAAACAGTAAAAACGATAAAAAGAGGAGGGTGTTTTGGTGGTAGTTTAGACTGCACTTGAGATGTTATTTCTCAAGCTGTATACGTATCCAATATATGAATTGGAATCAAGTCTTCGTAGTTCCTTAGGGATTGTTTATAGAGGGGCTTGTGCCCTAGCAATTGCATGTAGCGTATCTTTGGTGGACTCTGATTGTCGTGTTCCCTAAGGAAAAGATAACTATGATTTGCTCCCCTAGATTTTAGGAGATAATTATGGAATATTTGAATATCAGAAGAATCAGAGTAATTATGATTAAGGACTCTCTCTGCATTTATCCGATTTAGCGCGCGTGTAAGAGGTTATGTCAGAGAAGGACCTGGGCCGACCTGTAGGATTGGGCCCGGGTAGGTTGACCTTAGGCATTGGCAGACCTGGAAAGGTCAGGAAAGAGTGGCCGAGTTTTGGCAGCTTGGATAACGGGGGTTCTATCCCTTAAGGTGGATGTTTCTCTATCTTTATTTATAGTTGAACACGTGGCTAGGTGCTGATCCGACCCTCGTCATCGATCAGTCGGGTAGAATTAAAAATAAAAATAAAAAAAGGATTGTGTTATATGTTTAGGCATAAAATTCTGATGCAGATCGATGATTATGAATCTGAATGGTTTGGATTTTTGTTTATTTTTACAGATATATCTTATTTTACGATATATGTTACAAGCGTTTTGATTTTTTATTGATTTTATATGTCAAAGTTATATCCGCTTTATTATTGTTGATGATGTAAGTATATAAGCAGTGATCAATTGATTTGAAGAGTGCATAGAAACTTTATGGTGAACCTAACAATTTTCGTTTGAAAACTTGCAACATAACCTAATTTCACTTGCAATCATTCAAAAATTATGTATGCAGAACCCTTCAAAAAAAAAAAATGTAGAAAAATCTAAGATTAAATTTAAGCAGATGATTAGGTAACATTTTTTAGTTCGAATTCTTTTTTTTTTTTTTTTTTTGGTTTTTTGGAAGGGTATGAAAAAGAATTTTAACTGTTGCACATTTATATCTAAGAATAAGTATCCAAAAAAAAAAACAAAAACAAAAAAATCCCCTTTGGGTGACTGATTGATAGCAGGGTGCTCCACATAACGGAGTGATTGAAAAAAAAAAAATCATTTTGGGTGATTGGTTGATAGCAGGGAAATGCCAATAGGGAATGTCTTCATTTCACGGCAGGCATAATGGCTTGGGAATCTATGTAAAGCTTTCTAATACTGAGGTTGCAGACCCTTTGACTTCTGGATGCGTGACCATTGCCGTGAGTGCAATTTATCAATAAAAGGTAAAAATAAGAAACCTAATTTAAACTCCCCCCGCGCTTTGGTACAGATTGTGTATGTTGATCAATTATATATATCCAAGTGCTCATAAAACTGCCCATGAGGCAAATTTAAGCAGTATAGTTGAGGTTCCAGAACAAGAGGCCTTAGGTTTAAATCCCATCAACCCGTGTAGGTTAATTGTCCAATCTATGTGGTTTCTGTAACGACATAAACATAAAATCATTGCACGTTTTGTACCTTTGATTTGATGATAATGGATAAACGTATTAAAGACAATCCAGAACAGAATTTTCCTATATACCATCTCTCTTCTGCAAGACAACCCAGCTGTCTTGCAGCTGGATAAACTGCTCAATAAATGCATATTGCTATACGCAAACAATTTGCAGAATCCGAGCAATCCTCATGCATCATCCACGACCTTACTTTCATCAGTCATTCAATATAATATTGCTTGAACATGAAACAAGACAGGTGGACCACTAATATAGCATTACTATTGTTGTCTTCTTTATACAAGAAAGACAACATGAAATTGACACAATAATTAAACTAAAGTTTGCAAACATCCAATTTTGTCTAGAGTCAAAAAAACACAGATTTCCGCAGGATTCAATAGTCTTAACTTGTTCCAAAAACAAACAGTAAAGCAATAGAAACAAAACATAAATACTTCTTAGTAGCCTCCCTTAAGATCATTAACCACATCATAAGGAATGGGAGTAACAGTTTCCAAAGTAGCACCTTCCACCATAAATCCAGGTTTGGGACCTTCTGGCTTTCTCTTTGTGCTGATCCTCTCACCTCTTGCCTTCGCCTCAGCTTTCAACTTGTCATTGTTCTTGATCCTCTGCCTGATCTCTTCGTTGCAACGGGATGGTTGGACATGCTCCACACGAACATGAATCCTTTTCCTGATTATCCTGTTACCCACCTGGTCTCAAGCATAAACAAATGACAATCAGACTCCGTTGCACTTCAATCAAACAAATACACATTTTAAGAAACATACTAGGGAAGCTCGTTTTACGAACCACATTAGCCATATCCATGAGGCTATAGTTAAAAAAGTCTAGGGGAATAAAAATAACTATGAAAGCCCTGAATGCACAAGGCATGCAAAAGCTTAAAAGAGAGAGGAGAAGCTGGGCTCCATTGAAAATACAATCCACTTCCCAGCAAGTCACAAATGAGAAACCACGCCTAACAGGGAATCGAAAAAATAATCCAAAGGAGCATGTTTTAGGAACCAGATAAGGTGTGCACATTTTAGGAACCAGTTAGCTAAGTCTATAAGGTTAATTCAAGGAGAAAAACAACCCAAAGGGTACATGAATAACTACAAAAACCCAGAATCCACAAGGAGTGGAAAAGCTTAGCAATACAATGAATCCAGGTTTCTTTTTCAAAACAATCAACTTCCCAGCAAATCACAAACGACATGCAAAACAAAACAATAAAACACTTGCTACAGGAAATTTACAAACTCCAAAACAAAGAGAACATTCAAACACTTGCCTAACATCATCAGATGGTCTATGAAGTCAATTGCATACTTGTTGAGAAACTATCAACATGTTGATTGAACACAAAGTAGAGAACAAGGCAACAAAATTTATGTTTATATAGCTGCTAATCTGATTGTATAGACAATACATGACAGTAAATAAAACATTAGTCTTGAAATTTCAGCTAATTAAGCCTACCAACACAAATAAATTCAAATAAAGCGCTACTAATCTGCAAGTGTCAACAAAAATTACAGTTGGGGAGCTAGTGATCAGCAGAATTTCAATAATAAAATACACAGAAACAGCTACAATATGCAACATTCAATAACACATTACGGATACCGAGATTAAAACAGAACATTTCAACATTAAATCCAGTTCTTGAGCTGTCTATCTGAATATTTCAACAACGACCCTATGATACAGCGAAATGACACAGAATCTCAACAATCGATCCAGCTAGTTACCCACTGATCTAAACTTCTAGAGTAAATTACAGTTACAGAACTCCAGTCCGAAACTGTCTTTCAAACATCAATAAAGTACTAGCATAAAGAATTCACAACGATGAGCGACACGCCCCTAAACCCAAGATCCAGAGAAATGCTCAAAACACAATTAGAATCATTCATGAAGTAAATAAAGGAGTATTCAAAATATAAATAATCTTATAAAGAAATGGAAGATGCAGAAACCTGCTTGTTGACTTCAACACCAATAGCTCGTTTGGTGACATTCCACACGCGTCCAGTGCGTCCATGGTAGAACTTATGCGGCATACCCTTGTGAACGGCGCCATTGACCTTGATGTCGACGTACTCGCCAGTCTTGTAGGTCCTGAGGTATGTGGTTAGATGAATGGTACCGCGCTTCCTGAATCCTCTCGAGAACAAGTCTCGAGTGCGAGACCTCAACCCATGTCCGGCCGGCATCTTCCCCGGAGCTCACTGAAGGATATGCTTGTGAGGAAATGGGAGGAACTGCGGGAAGTGAATACAGAAACCCTAGAAGAAAAATGGTGCTGCGTGTTTATATAAGAAAACCAAAGCCTAGGTTTGATCTAAAATTGGGTAAATTGGTGGGTTTGAGATGTTGGGCTTTCGACCCAATAGCGACTCTGAACATGTCCTTATAAATTTCTACTCGCACCCCTATATTTTCAGTATTATGTAGTTGTTTTCTTTTTATTATTGTGTGATTGGGTGATCGAGTGATCGAATCTTAAACAAAATTACTTTTTCAACACCATACGGAAAAATCCAATTCGATTTTCGGTTTTATCGCCCCGAACCGAACTCTGAATTTGTATATATATATTATATATATATATATATATATATATATATATATATATATAAAATTGAATTTGCTATCGACATTCGTTTTTGAGCTCACCGTCCGTTCTTGCTTCTTCTATAAACGTCAAATTAATAATAAGCGCATTGGCTTATATTTTTTATAATAGAAAAAATCAAAATGTTAATAGCAATGACGTTTCTTTTTCAGCGAAAAATAATCATGATTTTCAAGTAACTTACACCTCAAATGTGTTAAACAATCGTGATTTTGTATACGCGAAATAAAAAAAATGGGTTCAAAAATAACGCCTTTGCTTTATTGTATCATAAGTTATTTAGAATTTTCACACTTTAATAAAGTGATTAAATTTCATTATCATTAAAACAATAGCTTTAAAGTAAACAAAGTAAAATTGAATGAAATAAGCTAGATGTAAGACGAAGAAAATGGTTAGAAAATAGTCTCTTGATATTGTAAAACGAATTACATTACAGGACAAATAAAAAAATTTGATATAATGACTTACATATATTTCGGGACATATGGAGTATCATGTAACAATAAACTTTTAAATGATTATTAATGATTGCTTGTACCATAAATTTAATTTAGAAGTGAGATGAACGTATTAATTTATTTATTTGATACAACCATGGTTATGGTGATTGTGCTATGAAACTTCTACCAAATTGCACGTTAGAATGTTTATCAAGGGTCCCCATGACATAGCCTGATGGTTAAATGAATTTGTGCTTAATGCAACTGGACATTAAGTTGAGGCGTGGATGTTCAAACACCTTAAAAGAGAGACTTTTCTTAGTTCTTTGAGTATAATGACAAGCTAATGACTCATAGTTATTGGATTCCTGATTAACATCTCCGCATATCCCGTAGGACAGGAAAGTGTAGACCCTTAATGTTGGGACTTGGGGTCAACATTTTTAGGATGTTTATCGAGGGATCGTGATTGTCATATTTTAGTTATGAGTATTGCAATGACCATAACCTTTTGTGGAATAATAGTTGACACTACGTATATCACAACATTGATTATGACGAGATTTAAATATGTCAATAAGTTTTGCATCATTTTCAACAGTATAAAAATGCATTGTATCAATTGGTATGATAAAATACAGGAACATTTTCCTTAATTATTTCATTCTACATTTTCGGCTCTGCTTTGTATTTTAATTGGGCTCAAATTAAACGGAATGGAGATAATATTCACATGGTATGTAATTGTAACGGCCCATTCTCAATGCAAGGTAAAATGTTAACAAGTCGTTTTGTACGTGTTCAACTCAGAACCAATTGAACACGTAAGTCTTGCGTGGAAGACTGATACTGATATCATGCATTAAATAGCAGAAGAAAAACAAAGAAAAGCACATAAATCAAAACAACAGTAAATAAACATAACTGATTAGACTCGAAACTGGAAGATGGAACAACATTTATTGTTCAAGACAACAATCTACCACTGATTCGGCAGGCCCCTACGTCGAGTCGGTAGAATCAAATGCCCATAACAATACCTCCTCCTTCAGAACTATATTACAACTCCGTAATAGCAAATCCATACTACTGCGAAATCCCAAAACAAAATACATACTCCAATCCACCGATGCCCAAAAGCTTGTCTACTATCTCTGTCACAAAGCTAGAACAAAAGGAAACAATACTGAAATGAAATAACCAACTAGTTTAGAGACGCAGCCCCAAAAGAAAATAAAGTATTGAATTGAAAGAAAGCATCCTAACAACAAGATCTCCAAGATGCACAATAATACCAGTTCATCTACACGCTCCTCTGTCTTAGCTAGTCTTACGGTCCCGTCCTCTTAAAATGTTAAGTAAGGTGTGAGTTCAACAACTCGGTAAGAAAAATATAATCAAAAGAGAACTATGAAAATATTTGGTATATACCGTCATAGAGAGAGATGCAGTAGTTCTTTAAAATCAGATTAATATAATTATTATAATCTAATTTAGCTGCAGTATAACAAAAATGAAATGAATGGAAATAAAAAGAGACAACCTACAAGGCATGACACTACTCATGAAATGAATTGATTGAATTGCATTAATCAAATTGACAAGACAATGGAATTAAATGATTGTAATGCAATGTTAACCGGCATGCTTTTCGGGGACCTACATGTGGGTGGGCACTTCTATCCGGCCCAACACCCATTTGGAATTGCTGAAAATGAATCCTCATGCATAAGCCTATTGTATGAGGGTATTGTGGACTCTTGAGAAATCAGAGCATGTAATAATAAACCAAGAAGAATCCGATCATGTGTAACACAATACCCCAAACTGATGCTACATGCCAGTGTAATTATTTTACTAAATAATAAATATTCTGGAAATCAATGCGAGTGACAGAGACTACAAACATGGCAATGGAAAGTGTACGGTGTAACAGACAACAACAGGTAGAAACAGAGTTCAGGGCCATCACTGAGGCAGTGGTCTGGAAGCCCAGAACTGACTGTTGCATATCTCTTAAAAGACTTATACCATTGAAATATTCGACTTAGAATCGTGATGAACAATGAAATTTATAGAGAATAATATTGCGAAAATACAAATTAAGTGCATATTTATTACAACGGATCGCGAATGATGCGCATATCTATTTGCTAAGACGGATCGATCAAGAAGTGATGGTGATTGTGAGTAAAGACAAGCAATTAACAAGTAAACAAACATAGAAACAAGAAGAACACATATTTAACGTAGTTTCCGGCAATGTGCCGACTACTCCACGGACAAACGATGATATTTTATTATCACGAGAAAGTTACAATGAATACCGACGGTATTCATAGCCTTGGGAACCGAACCCTAACCGACTAAACAGCCAAACCAAAAAATGACTGAAATACCCTTGAAGTAACCTTATCCAAACCGGAAAATCATGCAGACGTGTTCCCCAAGGATTGCTAAGAACCAACTCAGTAGACCATGCCCAGCAAATGATCAGTCTGCTGACTTCATTCAGCAAAACACCAGACTCAGCAGACACCTTCATGCTCTGCTGACCACCACAATTTCCCCAGACTCTGCTGAGTATCACACTCAGCAAACCAAACTCAGCAACATAGTTTAAGTCACCATTACACTATCACAGTCTGCTAACAAAAAATTTGTATTAAATTTTTCACGTACATGCAGTTTCTACTCCCAACAAAATTTAGCAAAGTGCACAAGAACTACACTTCCCTCCAAACATTACAAAGCTACGAATCTGATTGTTTAACTCTTTTTGCTGCAACAAGATGAACGTTGAAGCATGAGTGAGGATCAAATTGCTCAATCCAGTCTAAAGGTGAAGCACAGCAGTTCAAATACAATCAAAGCATACGGGTTGAGGTTCATTCAGACAATATCAAACACCGTGGACAAGTTTACGGTTGAAGTTAGGTTTTTTCTGTTGTAGCTAGTTTTCAACCTATTGTAATTAGTTTGTCAAAGCCTCAAATAAGCAAACTAAAGAACTAGCCATGTTATTTAGTGATTTATAATGTTAAAAAGCGCATCAGACCAAGCATAAAAAAGGAAAAGATTTCGACTTCAAGATATGATACTCAATCAACAATTTCCTCAACTTATGTACCAACATGTAACATATAGCCTCGTATGAAATAGTAACTCCTTGATGATGAGCTAAACCAAATACACACATATTTTCAACAATTTTCTCCACTCCATAGAAAAAACAAGAACAGAGTTTTCAGAATTGCTTTGATGAAAAATCTGAGCAGCCATAGTTATAGGCCCCTGACCTCAGACAGGTTTGGAGTTCTAATCATTGGAATCAAAGATTCTGGGGCTGCAGCCTTGGCAAGTTTCCTTCAACAACAATTGCATATCTGGATCTTTAGAGATCAATTTTCGAAGGCTACGTCTCTTCTAGATTGTGGAAGTCATGCAAAACGAAAGCACATTAATAAGTTTTAAAAAAAACGTTTTGCTTTCAATATGGTAGCTCAAAAAAAAAAAAAAAAAAACAGATAATAATACTACTTGAGATCATTTTTTTTTCAAAAATATATAAGGAACAGATAGGAAATCGTTATACCTAATTGTCTCTCTCATTGTAGATCGAAACCTCAACTTCATTTCCCTGATCCATCTGTTCTTCTTTTATATTAAGTGCTGAACTCTCAAGTGCTTCTGGGGAATATCTAATGACAATCTTCTTCAAGGTTGAAAGCTCTTCGAAACAGGACGGTAAATCTTCCAGTGCTTCGCAACGAATGACAATTAGCTGTTCCAGACTAGGCAAAGATTCAGTTGTGGCATTCCATTCCACCAAATCCACTTCATACATTTCAAAGTATTTCAGATTTGGGAATGCAACATCTTCCATCTCCAATCTTGGCTCCGGGAAGGAAATCCGGTTTAGCTTTAAAACCTGGAGACAATGTAGTTCCGCAATGACTGGCACAGCTATCCAAGGTAGCTCAAACTGCACTAAAGTTAGTTTCTTGAGAGTTGGAGGGAATTGGATTGAGTATGGACTCCTCCTCCCGATTTGGGTTAGCTTCAACGACTCTAGTTCCCGATGAAAGTCCAATATATCTAGTGATTCTTCATCATATTCAGAAGAATTTTCCAAGCAGCAGCTCAGTTTCCGGACAGCTGGCAACCTTTGGAGAAGCCGTTGTACATCTTTTCCAGTAGATAAAATTGGGTTTGAAAAGCTTACCACCTTATCCAATATAGGAGGATATGCCTCATTCTCATGGCCATCTGAAAATTTAAGGATGCATTTGTGGACTTTCACATGCCTAAGACTTTTCAATCTCCAAAAACTTTCTGGAAAATGTAGATTATAATCATTTAGGGAAGTCAACATTAAAGATACTATATTCCAGAGATTGGATATCGATGATGGAATATATATCGAGTTCGCCGTCAACACAGTAGCATCTATATATCTCAGGTGAAGCAGAGAGTTAAGTTGTTTTATATCAAATTCTCGCCATATGAGATCCAAATCCAACACTTGAGCAAATCTAAACTCCTTCAACGGGGTACTGATTATTGTATCTCGTTTTTCACTAAAAAAGAATAGAGAGCATGCATTTGATAGTGATGATCCAGTAGCAATAGTAACATCAGTTTGTTTTTGTGTCGAAACACGATAGTGGTTATTTATCGAAGGGTCTGAGGAACTTGATGATGCAATTCCATGGTTCAACCAGAAAAAGTTTCCCTCTCGGCATTTCGTTTGACATAAAACATGTATTAGATCATGAACACGAAATGTTTTTATCCCACCATTGGAACTTCTCGCACTAACAATGATAAGGCTTCTGTCAACCAGATCATAGAAGTACTCTTTGCTACATCTTCTACACTTTTTGTCTTGGATTCTTGTATGAATCCCTCGGCAATCCAAAGCAGTATCACTTGATTAACCTTGATCAGCCTATCCTCTGGAAATGCTCCGAGATAGAGAAGACATGGTTTCAAATTCTCGGGTAAATGCTTGTAACTCAATTCTAATATTTTCATGCATCCCTCGTCAGAAAGATAAGACACTACCTTTTCTGCAACTTCGCTCCACCACCTCAGAGTTTTTTCTGTTCTAGCAAGAAGACCTGCAATTACAACGATAGCTAGAGGGAGGCCTTTGCAGTTTTTGGCAATCAGCTTTCCAAACTCATGGAGATGTGGTGGGGAAATGTCATCATGAAACACCTTCTTTTGCAATAACTCCCAACTTTCAACATCATACATAAAACGTAGTTGGTGTGGGGTACAATGTATTTTGCATTTTTCAGCAACTTTACTAGATCGGGTCGTGAACATAACCCTGCTTCCGTTTGTGTCATTAGGGAATGAGCTTTTTACTTCATTCCATGCATCTGCGTTCCAAATATCATCCAGTACAATAAGATACTTTTGACGACTCAAACATTTCCAAAGTTGGTGAGCCAAGTCATCATCACTCATCTTAGAGGTTTTTTTATCATCCCCCATAATATCAAGCAAAATGTCAAGTAATAGCCTTCTAGTGTTATGATCTTGCGAAATAGAACAGAAGGCAAATACGTTAAAGTTGCATTTCACTAATGAGGAACAATAAACTTTTTTGGCTAAGGTAGACTTTCCCAATCCACCCATGCCAACAATGGACACAATGTCAAGTGACATACTTCCACGTGTAAGCATGCCAATTATTTTTTCTGACTCGTCCTCGAAGCCAACAATTATTTCAATGGTTTTTGAAGGTTTAGCTTGTTCCGTGAGCGTACTAATGACACCGGACGAATTGGGGGGAGCATCTTGTGTTATACACGGCGCTCTTTTGATCTTCTCAAGCTTTGTCTTAACAAACTTAATTTTGTCAAAGACATCACAAAGATAACCCATATGATGCCATATTGGATTATCAAAGACAAACCACGAACTAATGCCGGACTTGATAACATGTTCAGTTAGATATAACAAATTGACAACTTCTAACCATGTCTCGCTTAGTTCACTTTTCAAGTCGAATATATGATTGAAAAAGGATTTAGAGAAATCAATTCCTCCTCGATTTTTATGATCTTGTATTTTGCAAAAGGTACATACGTGCCGGTCAATAATCATCCTCTCCTTCAAAATTTCAAGATTCTGTACTAGAAAATCGAGAAATCCTGGAGAAACAACATTTGGAAAATTATATAGAGATGAATCTGGGAATCTACAGTAAATTTGTCTAATATTAGCATTTACGGTTTCAATTTTCATCATAAAATCACTTAGAAGCACCTTTTTCTTGGAGAAATCCTCTTCCATATCATCAAAAGGGAGAAGACCGTACAGACCTTCCCAAAAAAGAACATCAATGTGGCTGCAAATTAATCCATCTGCATTCTCATTAGAATGATCATTGAGAAATGTCAGAAGAAATAGGATATCATCTCGAAGAATTTGAAAATCATCCTTCAAAGAAAGCACCGGATCCTCAAAGAAAAGGTCAACGAAACTCAAAGCAGTTTGTCCGAACATAATAGAATCAGATCGTTGCACATATATAGCCTTAAGGGTTTCAAAGTACAATCTGGCCACATCAGGCGTTGCAGGTTTGAACCTTTGCATCATATGAGAAAACAAAGTATTCGTTTCAGATGCAACTTTGTCATTTGCGTCTTTAGCCCAATAAAGAAATATTAGCCGTGCTGCATCATTAGCAAAGACTTGAACAAACATTTTAAATTCTTCCAACTCCTTACCATATACGCAATTCACGGTGAGCCTCAAAAAATTCTTTAGAAATACTAGCTTCTCTTCCAATGATTCAATTTGCTTCCTGAATAGAACAATTTCACCAGTTTTATAGCAGACGAGATCGTTTATATTTTCGAGGATAGAATCCAAAAACTTCAGGATCTTATAAGTTGTTGAAGACTTGCATCGAAATGACAAATGAAACATGTTGATCCACCATTCTTCAATTTCTAGCTTTGACACCTGGATTTTTCCTTGTAATTCTAAAGCTAATGGATGCCAATCAGTGATATCTCCGGCACGTATTGCATGAAGGCGAGGAGCAAAAAGTCCCTTTTCTCCATTTGTTTCCCATATCCCTTGAAGAGAAGTGATCATGGAGCTCAATCTTACCTTGATTTCTTCATCATCGTCATCCCATGTTGTAAAGCATAGCAAAAACACCCTTAGGAATCTAAGCTCCATTTTATATAAATGCAGTTCACCCAGCACTGGATTAGCCCATTGGGCATGCTTCTCAATCGAAGAGAGCTCTCTATGAATAGAAACAAAATAGTTATAATCCATTTTCTCCACTTCTAATCTGATCCAGGAGTCTGAGAATCCGCAGTAAAGTTGTCTGATCTTAGCAGTTGCTGTATCTATCTTGATCATACAATCACTTAGAAGCATCTTCTTGTTGTTGGAGAAATCATTTTTCATCGCATCAAAAGGCAGAAGAAGATACGCATTCTTCTCACACAAAAGAGCATTGATTTGGTTGCGGATCAAATCTTCCACTTCTGCATTCTCACATGGAGGATCAATGAGAATTTCGAAAAGAAATATTAGCCGGTCTCGGAGAATGAGAAAATCATCCTTCAAAGTAATATCCAGATGATGAAAGAAAAAGTCAACAAAACTTTCTGCAGCTTCTCCAAGAACAAAAGAATCAGGAAGTTGCAAATCACCGGACTTTAGGATGCCAACGTACAAGGGTGTGATATCATACGCGAAAGGGATGAACTCCTGCAACATATCGAAAAGGACAATGTCCATTTCAGTTGTGATTTCTTCATTGGCTTCTTTTGCCCAGTACAAACATGTTAAGCACACTGCTTTATTGGCAAAACCACAAGTGAAATCCAGAAATTGAAGGATTTCCTTTGTATATGGACAGCGTTCAACGTTCTTCAATGATTCATCCAGAAATACAATCTTGGCTTTCAAGAGACTAATCTGCTTCTTCAATGGAACAATATTGTCAGCTCTGTAGCTAGAAAAATCATCCAGATTCCTCTTATGTTGTTGAAGAATATACCGGATCTGAGCAAATGTTGAAGACTTGCATTGCATTGGGGAATGCAACAGATTTTCACACCAACGTTCAATTTGTTGTTTGCTCTGTTGAATTTTCGGGTCCAATTCAATGATTGCTGAATGGAAATCTTGAATGTCGTCTGCCCATGTTTCACGCAGTCGTTTGATAAGAGATAATCCTTTGTGTTCATTCGGCCATATCACTGTAAGAGGAGTGATCATAGATTTCAATATTCCAGTTCTTTCTTCACCACTAGTATGATCCCATGATTCAAGGCACAAGAAGAACGCTTCCAGGAACCTGACGTCCATTTTCAGCATCTGGAATTGGCCAAGAACTTGATCAGCCCAGGGGGCTATGTGCTGAATTGTTGAAAGCTTCCTATAAATCGATACAAAGTATGCAGAAGTCCCTTTCTCTTCCTCCATTCTGATTCAAGTGAATTTAACTTAACAATCACAGCAATTATTAGATAGTAAATCCAAGTTGACTACTCTCTTCTAAAAAATGTTGGGGGAAGTTGAAAGCTGCAAATCAACAAATAAGAGATTTCTATTAAACAATTGTCCACATCTGCATGTGTAATGTTTGACTGTGGAATTTAGCTCAATAATTTCAACAAACAACAATGTATTGAGAAGTAGGAAATAAATGACACTATGGGCTAATTTAATTTATGTTTTCAAGACAAGTATTCAATGCATATATACACTACTTAGTAGATATTGCCATATTGAGATAGAGATAGAAGATTCTTTTCTAAGCTGAAAATCAACACATGTACAGATACGCATATGGATACGCGGATACAAGATTTTGAAAATAAGATACGGGTACAGGGAAAATTTGAAAATATGAAAAAAAAATAAAAATATAAGGACCCAAATGTAAATATAAAAAATAGGTTTCAAGAAAAATATCACAAGTTTTCACTTCCACCTCTCACAGGTTGAATTTTCCTTCAGTTATTTAGGCTTAGTTAAATAACCAGGGTGGATTCTAATGTACCAAAGAATAGTATGCTGTTTGAATTTGCAGATTATAAATAAAGGGAACAAAACAGCAGATAAAGATATACAAGCAAGAGATAAACTTACGTGTAGACTAATTAGGAAAATGACTTGAATGTTCACCTTTGAAGCTCTCTTTTCACACCTTCATCGACATTGATGCTAGACAGTGTAGCAATATTGCTGCTAAGATATCGATAATTAATGTACTGATGCAAAGTAAAACAATTAACAATGTTAGCAAATAGATGGATCTCAAAATAGTATGTCTTGAAAGAAGACCTTTTTTTTGTCTTCTTCTCAAAATAATGCAGTACTACTACTAGTATAGTTTTTGGGGAACGATGGTGTGAGCTAAAAGTCAAACAGACAGACAAGTGGTTCTATTTAACAATTGTTGTACAGCTGTTTTAACTTTTAACCTCAATTATTTCAACAAAGATAATACTACTTTCATTCTTCAATTTGAAATTTTTTAAGACACTTTTGTAATTACATCACCAGTAGATCAACCTATAGTACATCAACTTCCCCTTTAATAATAATTTATCATTCAAAAATCATTACAAAAATACCTCCTGGCTCCATTACTCTATGAGATGCCATCAAATCCCCTGGATATGGCCTAGTGGTGATGAAATGAATAAGATAATGACAATGGACCTGTTCTGGAGGTCAATCGGTTCGATTCCCGTAAAGGGGTTGATTCCGATTGATAACACACTTCGATTATGGGGAACCAAAGCCTCCTCACTCTAGGCTCTCTGTTTATCTGATTAACCTCTCCCCACATTCCTATGGGATCGGGGGTGGGGGGGCCCTCACGGTTAGAGTTTAACCGTTTTTTCTATGAGATGCCATCAAATTGTATCTGGTGGTAGTATAAACTTGAAGCTGGTTTTGGGGAGACTCGGTGTCCTGCTTTCGTTATTTGTTATTCCATGTTTCACTTTTCTGTTTTTGCCCTGCTGTTGTGTTTTAGAGGCTGATATCTTTGCATTGTATACAATTTTGTTTTTTTTTTTTTTTTTTTTGTTTTTTGCAGTGCAGGACTAGTTTGGTTATTGATTTTGGTTGAAATCATGGGCATTTCTTTTCAAGCGTGCATTCAAATAATGAAATATATAAACTCTTTTTTTTTTAGTAGATAAACAACTTAAGAATTCTTTTAAACACTTCGACAGTGGCGGAGGCAGGATTTCCATTCAGAAGGCATGAAACTATGCCAATTACAAATGTCACACTAAATCAAAAGGATATAAATATGTTTACAAGTAACACTAGACTTGAACATCGATAAGAGCAACACTAAATTGCAGTCTATATACAGAACAGAATAAATGCTCTCCCCAAAAGTATGCAAATCACCTCATAGTACAAATGCCAACTAGGGTTACAGAGAAAGTTAAAAGGATGTAACAATATAATGTAAACATGATTCAGAGGGTTGAAAGCTTAGCCACACAAATCTTAGCAAAGGTAGTCAATAAGTTTGACAGTAGACCTTTCTCATTGACATTACCAATAACCAGATCAAGAAGCTTGGCTACCAATAGCAGAAGCAATCTGCAATTTGAATGAATAACGAATTGAATGAAAAAGTGTGCTAATAAACATAATAAATTCGAGAAAATTCCTAACAGTTTTCTATTCCAAACCTTTAAATGATAAAAACTTCTCTCCAATATCTCCCACTAGGCAAGGATCCTGACCGACTCATTTGTCTATTAATAGAACAAACTGTAACTATGTATAGAATAGTCGTTATCGTTACATTCTCAAGCAAGCCTAACTGCTACGTAATGCATCAATATCATCAACAATATAAATTCATTTCTCTGTCTTTAGAATAACTGACTGCTGCAATGCACATATACCATATCCAAAGGGGGGAAGGGGGGGTGCATTGGAATTTAAGTCAATAATCCGAATCTAACCTATCAATATGATGCACATCTTCACAGATCTGAGGTCATTGGCCTCGGACCTTGTGGGGCTACAGCGGCCATGTTGATAACTCTTGGTAGCCTGCGCCTCAGAACAACTTCAAAGCTGTGAGTTACTGGAAGTCATGCAAAAAGAAGAAGAAAAAATTAAATGACAGTTACAGGTATTCGTGATCATTGTTATTTATGATTTTCCTTTTTAACAAAGATATGAAATTTGTGTATGAGTAAAATGTTTCACCTATTGTATAGATCATAACCATTGAATATCGATACATCAACTTCGTTACCCAGTTCAATCTGTTCTTCCTGAATCCATAGAGCTGAACTCTCAAGTTCTGGGGAGTATCTAACCACAATCCTCTTTAAGGTTGAAATCTCACCAAAACAGGGAGGTAACTCTTCTAGTTCAGAACATTCAATCACAAGTTGCTCCAGACAAGGCAAGGATTCAGTGAGGGCATTCCATTCCACCAATTCCTGATCATACAATTCAAAGAATTTCAGGTTTTGGAATACCACATCTTCCATCTCCAATCGTGGCTCCGGGAAGTAACAATATCGTAGCTTCAAAACCTGAAGACATTGTAAGTCCGCAATTACTGATATAGCCGTCCAGGGTAGCTCGAACCCTACTAAAGTTAGTTTCTTGAGTGTTGAAGGAAAGTTTATCCAGCATGGGCTCCTCTTCCCCATGTGGGTCAGATTCAGTGAATCAAGATTCCTTTGAATGTCCAATGTTTCTATTAATTCTTCATCATTATCAAAAGAATTTTCCAAAAAGGCACTCAGTTTCTTAACAGCCGGCAACCTTTGCAGAAGCTGTTGTACATCTTTTTCAGTAGATAAAACTGGCTTTGAAAAGCTTACCACCTTATCCAATGTAGGATATGCCTCATGCTCGTAGCCATCAGAAAATTGAAGGATGCATTCGCTGACTTTTACATGCCTAAGACTTTTCATTCTCCAAAATGTTTCTGGCAATTTAATAGCATTTCTTGAAGTCAAAATAAAAGATCCTATATTCCACAGATTCGATATCGATGATGGGATAGATTTCGATCTTAATCCAACATTTATATATCTCAAATGAACCAGAGAACTAAGCTCTTCCATATCGTGTTTATGCAGTTGGAATTCTGAATCAAATACATGAGCAAGTCCAAACTTCCTCAAAGCAAAATCTCTAATACCATTATCAGGGTGTTCAAAAAATAAGAGTAGAGAGCGTGCATATGATAGTGATGATTTAGCAACGATATCAACATCACTTTGCTTTTGCATGGAAACACGATAGTGATTGTCTATTGAAGGTTTTAAGGAATTTGATGATGCACTTCCGTGGTTAAGCTGAAAAAAGTTCCCATCTCGGCATTTCGTTCGACATAAATCTCGTATCAGATCATGAACACGAAATGTATTTATCTCTCCATTCGAACTTCTTGCACCAACAATGATGAAGCTTCTGTCAACTAGGTCATGGAAGTATTCTTTTGCCACGTCTTCTATGGCATTAGTCTTGGATTCTTGTACGAAACCTTCAGCAATCCATAGCAATATCACCTGCTTAACCCTAATCAGCATATCCTCCGGAAATGCTCCAAGGTAGAGAAGACATGGCTTCAAAATCTCTGGTAAATGCTTGTAACTTAGTTCCAAAATTTTCATACACCCCTCGTCCGAAAGGTAAGATACTACATTTTCTGCAACTTCACTCCACCATCTTATGCTTTTTTCTGTTCTAGCAAGGAGACCCGCAATTAGAACAACAGCCAGAGGAAGGCCTTTACAGTTATTGGCAATCCGCCTTCCAACTTCAAAGAGATATGGTGTTGAAATGCCATTATGGAAAATCTTCCTTTGCAATAAGTCCCAGCTTTCTACCTCAGACAGAAAACGTAGCTGGTGTGGGATGCAATCAATTTTGCATTTGTCAGCAACATCACGAGATCTGGTTGTGAAGATAATTCTACTCCCATTTTCGTTATCAGGCAATGAGCGTTTTACTTTATTCCATGCACTCACGTTCCAGATATCATCTAACACAATCAGATACTTTCGATGACTCAAACACTGCCAAAGTTGGTGAGCCAAGTCATCTTCAGACATGTGAGTGATTTCTTTGTCAACCGCTTCAATATCACCTAAAATGTCAACTAATAGTCTTCTAGTGGTATGGTCTTGCGAAACAAAGCAGAAGGCAAATACGTCAAAATTACATTTCACTAAAGAGGAACCATAAACTTTTTTGGCCAAGGTAGTCTTTCCCAACCCGCCCATGCCAACGATTGAAACAATGTCAAGTGACATACTTCCCCGTGTAAGGTTGTTGATTATCTTTTCTACCTCGTCCTCAAAACCCACAAATATTTCATTGGTTTCTGAAGGTCCGACTTGTTTTGTGGGTGTAGTAATGAAACCCGTTGAATGGTGGAGGCATGTAGCATTGTACATGGCGTTCTCTTTGATTTTTTCAAGTTTTGTCTTAACAACCTTAATTTGTTGTAAGACATAAGACAGATAAGCCATATGATACCAAATCGGATGATCAAATACAAACCGTGAGCTGATGCACGAACTAATGACATGTTCAATTAGATGTAGTAAATTAACCACTTCTAACCATGTCTCATTTTCTTCACTTTGCAAGTCGAAGATGTGATTGAAAAAAGGACAGAAAGAAACCAATTCCTCCTCAATTTTTATGATATTGTAATTTCCAAAAGGTACATACTTCGGGTCAACAACCATCCTCTCCTTCAAGTTTCTGAGATTTTGTATGAGAAAATCAAGAAACCGTGGAGAAATAACCATTGGAAAATGGTATACAGATAAATCCGGGAATTCACAGCAATTTTGTCTCACATTGGTGTTGATAGTTTCAATTTTCATCATAAAATCATTTAGAAGCACCTTTTTCCTAGAGAAATCCCCTCCCATATCATCAAAGGGGAGAAGACAATACACACCCTCCCAGAAAAGAACATCGATTTGGCTGCAAATCAATACCTTTGCATTCACATTCGGAGGATCGTTGAGAAACGTCAATAGGAATAAGATATCGTCTCGTAGAAAATGAAAAAAATCCTTCAAAGGAGTCACCAAATCCTCAAGAAAATAGTCAACAAAGCTCAAAGCAGTTTGTCCAAACATAAGAGAATCAGATCGTTGCACATAGATGGCCTTAAGGGTTTCAAAGTACAATCTGGCAATATCAGTCGTGGCAGGTTTGATCTTTAGTAACATCTGGGACAATATAGAATTCGTTTCACATGCAATTTCATCATTTGCATCTTTTGTCCAATAAAGAAATGTTAGGCATGCTGCATCATTAGCATAAACTTGAACAAACATTTTGAATTCTCCCAACTCTTTACTATATGCGCAATTCGTAGTGAGTCTCAAAAAGTTCTTCAAAAATGCTAACTTCTCTTTCAAGATTTCAATTTGCTTCTTGAACTGGACGATTTTACCAGCTTTATAGTCGACAAGACCATTCAGATTGTCGAGGATAGAATCCAGAAACTTCAGGATCTTGTAAGTTGTTGAAGGCTTGCATCGAAATGACCAACGAAACATATTTACCCTCCATGCTTCGATTTCTAGCTTCGACAACTGGATTTTCCCTTCTAATTCAGATGCCAATGGATGCCAATCTGTGATGCTGCCGGTACATATTTCATGAAAGCGGTGAGCAAGAAGTCCCTTTTCTTCATTTTTTCCCCATATCCCTTGAAGAGATGTGATCATAGAGTTCAATCTTACTTTGATTTCTTCATCAGTATCATCCCATGTCGTAAAGCATAAAAAGAACAACCTTAAGAATCTAAGCTCCATTTTGTATAACCGCAGTTGACCTAGCACCGGATATGCCCACCGGGCATACTTCTCAATCAAAGAGAGCTCTCTTTGAACCAATACAAAATATATGTGTTCCATTTTCTCTACTTCCAATCTGATCCAATAGTCTGAAAATCCGCAGTCAAGTTGTCGAATCATATCGTTTGCTATATCAATCTTGGTCATACAATCACTTAAAAGCATCTTTTTATCAGCGAAGTCATTTGTCATCTCATCAAAAGACAGAAAAAGATACCTGTCCTCACGAAGAAGTGCATAAATCTGGCTGCGGATAATATCTTCTTTCAGTGCATTCTCACATGGTGGATCGGCGAGAAATGCAAAAAGAAATATTAGCCGGTCACGAAGAATTTGAAAATCATCCATCAAAGTAGTAGCTAGGTGCTGAAAGAAAAAGTCAACAAGGCTTTCAACGGCTTCTCCGAGAAGAAAAGAATCATGACACTGCTGCAAATTGAAAGACTTTAGGAAGCCAATGTACAATGGTGTTATATCATATGCGGAAGGCATGATCTTCTGCGACAAATCAAAAATAGCAAAGTTCATTTCAGCTGCAATTTCTTCATTTGAATCTTCTGCCCAGTACAAACATGTTAAGCATACTGCACTGCTGGCAAAATCACCAATAAAATTCATAAATTGAGGAATTTCCTTTGTATATGGGCAACGTTCAACGTTCTTGGAAGACACGTCCAGAAAAACGATCTTGGATTTCAAGATATCAATTTGCTTTTTCAATGAAACAAAATTGGCAGCTCTGAAGCTGGAAAAATCGTCCAGATTCTTCTGAAGATCACGAACAATTAACAAGACCTCCAAAAACATTGAAGTCTTGCATTGCATCGAGGAATGCATCAATTTTACGCACCAAATTTCAACATGTTGTTTACTCTGCTGAATCTTCTCTTCCAAGTCAAACTTTGCTGAATGGAAATCTTGGATGTCAATTGGCCATGTTTCAGCCAGGCGTTTGAGAGTAGAAAATGCTTCGTGTTCTTCCAGCCATATCACTTTAAGAGGACTGATCATAGATCTCAATCTTTTCATGGTTTCATTATCAGTAGTATAACCCCATGTTTCAAGGCACAAACACAACGCTTTCAGGAATCTGACGTCCATTTTTAGCTGTTGTAGTTCGCCCATCACTTGATCAGCCCACCGGGTACACTCTTCAATCTTTGAGAGCTCGTCATAAATCCAATTAAAGTATCTATGAGCCATTTTCTCTTCCTCCATTCCGGGCCAAGTGAATCCATTATCCTCCCTTCTGACCAAATGAATCACTTAACAATTCAGCAACTAGAAGACTCATCCTCAATTATGTAGTAGTTGTTGGGGAAAGTTTCAGCTGAAAATCAACAGACAAATGATTCTGTTAAACAACTACTATAGCTGTGTGTGTGTGTGTTATGTTTCACTATGGAATTTAGCTCAATCATTTCTCCAAACACTTGTAGTGCGCAGTTGGGAAGTAAATGAGACTAAAATAACCACTATGAGCTAATACCCATAATTATCCAATGATATGTTTTCAAGACAAGTTTTTCATAACATATACACTAGTAGATCATCCTCTTCACTATTCTTTTGGATAGATATACAAGATTCTTTTCTGAAAACATGGAGCAGTTGGTGTAAGCTGAAAGTCAACACAACAAAATTAAGCATTCGTGTACTGAACATCAGTGAAACAATCAGGATGGGACTTTATTGAACCAAAAGAATAATTTGCAGATAATTAAGGAACACAACAGCAGATTACAAAATGCATGATGTTCTTAAAGCAAAGATAAACCATACCAAGATTAGGAAAATGGCTTCCCTTGGATAATGATTAAGGTCTGATGCAAGTGAATCACGCACGATCATAACATTGCTGCTAAATAAATTGCAAAGATGTTTACAGGTTAAATAACAGGTGGTTGTAAATGTTCGGACTCTTTTCTTCTCAATAATGTAATAGTGTAAGCTGAATGTTTGTTAAGAGACAAAAGTGGTTATATATAATATTTGCTAAAGCTGTAGGTTCTAGTATTTAACAATTGTTAATGTACACAAGTGGTTGAGTTTGGCTCAATTATTTTCAACAAACAATTATGTACCAATGCCATTATTCCATCATATTTTTTCAACACAATCTTGTCATTGCATCCCTAGTAGATAAGCAACAATGATATTCTAGTTTGGGATACAGACACAAGATTCCTTTTCTCAAAGGGATATCCCCCCAGGGCCCCACCCCCCCTCATCTCCCGTCCCCGACAACACCCAAAAAAAAAAAAAAAAAAAAAAAAAAAAAAAAAACCAATTCCACCATCTTCTTCATCTTCAGCAAAGGTATGCAAATCACCTCACAGAATAAATGCAAACGGATAACAGAGAGAGTAAGGACAACATAAATTGCTGAACCATGTTTTAGTGACACGTGGATGCCAAATTACAACATCTAATCCTTCACGAAACATTTTATGCTTAATAAAAGGAACGGTATATATGTATCGATGCTAGACCGATGAACAAAACATAAGGCATCAAAGAGTTTAATACATTTTGAGTTGCCAAAACCGAATTCATTAGTTAGGCCGATGAATGAAACATAAGACATCCATCACCTCAATAAGGAAGTTTAATACATGTTGAGTCGCCTAAACCTAATTTATTAGTTAGGCCGATGAAGGAAACACAAGACATCTATAACCTCAATAAGGTTACCTCAATCTATTGATACTGATCAATGAATTTTCAATAACATTTTCCTGCCCACCTGCTTACTATGTTCTTTGTAATAGCAAAAAAACAAAACCAAAAAAAGGCGATTTTCCAGTTTACTGGCTAACTGATAGGGCATTCTTCAATCTTTCAACGAGAGGTGGCAATGTCCTGATGCTATCCTGTATTGACTGATCAACACACGACTCCAAATCCCTCATTGAATCGGTTCTGTTCTGCTGGAGTTTAGACGTTTCGAATCTGTCTTGGCAAACCATCAAGGTTCTGTTGAGTCGTTCCTGAAATTTCGCCATCTCAGACTCCACAAGGTTCTGGGCTTGAAGAACAGGAACGGTGCAATACTCCACACAATTATTGATCTCATCTTGCTTCTTACTCCTATCAAAGCATTCGTATGCGCACCTAAAATAAGCTTGCTGCAAGGTGAAATTGATATGGTCCTGGACAGAGGAAAGCTGGGATTGAGCAGCTATGTTAACTTCATTCAACTTTTGCCTCAATCTCTCGCTCACTATTTGACCTTCCGCTGATGCTGCTGCACCATCCATCTTTTCCTTTTTCTATGTTTTCCACTGAAAGAAAAAAGCCTCTATAGGTTAGTTCAAGAAAAACTGCAAATTCAACTACATTTTCCTTTATCATCTACCCCCTCTGCCCCTAAATCCACCTCCTCGAAAACCCACTAATACTTTAAACCATCCAACTGATCAAGGGCTAATATGTTGCAATCACGACATGTTCTATGTTTTCCATGCCTCTCTGATACTAAGTTATTATCTAATACAAAAAAAAAAAAAACTGCAAATTCAACTATATTTTCCTTATCATCTGCAACTAAATCCACCTCCGCGAGAGCCCCTCGTCCACCTCCTCAGAAACCCATAAATACTTTAAACCATCCAACTGATCAAAGGCTAATTGGATTGGATATCCTAAAGGCTAATTAATTAGCTAAACGAGTAAGCCATTCGAATACGAGGAAGAAAGTAAGAAATTTGACAAGAAAACGAATGACTAGAGCAAAAGAAAGAAACACAAATACTTTACCTGATAGAAACGAAAACAGAAAAAGAAAACTGCAAGTTGAGTAGTCACTGAAGAGCTTGGCTTATGAATAGAATCCTTCCGGAATTGTTGCGCATTAACAACGTAGGGGAAAAAAATGGTGAAACTACTAGCCTGAGTACACCGTAGGCAGCGGCGACGGTGCAACTTCAATTTCTCGACAAAACGGGTGCGGTTTATATGATAGGTTTTCGTCGTTTACATGGATGGACCATTGTAGTTGGGTAGATAAGTAAATGGGCCGGAATAAATATTTCTGAGACGATTCGTAAAACTCGAGAATTTACACTGGTTTGGATGTAATTTTTTCAGGGTCCGGATCCTCGGCTTTGAGATCCCGAACCTCCACTCGCTTTGGGACACGGCCGGATCACGGCGTCCGATCTCGAACTGGAGAGAAGCACACACATTTGGGTGGCCATTGTTCGTGCGTCGGCAAAAAAAAAGTGAGCAAAAGACTGGGGTCGAAATCTGGTGATCCAGTCCAGTTTTTTCAGCTTTTGATGTGAAAATTTTCAGCAACTCTGCTAGGGTATATATTTTGTACAGTTTTTATCTAATAAGATATCCGGTTTCAACCCTAAAAAAAAGTGAGCCAGAATTATTTCGGGAGCGTGAATTCATGCAATAAACACTATTTTGACTCAACATAAGTCAAAATACGTTTGATTATTATGACTATATTTCAGTCAGAACTTAAATATTTCTAGACCCAATACTGGTCACAAAACTTATTTCACACATCTGACCCAAATTCGGGCATAAAAATCTTAATGTTTTGCTTAAATGTGGGTCAAAATAAATATGTGCGAAAATTTGAACAATAAAATTGGAAAAAAAAAATTGTGTGAAAAAATATTTGATATTAAGGACACCACAAAAAAATACTTGTCCACACTTTCGGGTTGTTTTGCGGAAGTCATTACATTAATTTTTACATAAAATCAATGCACATTCGACTACCATAAAATCGAACAATAATATTCGACAGACTCAAAGTCGAATAAAACGTCATTTGAAAAATAATTTTTTTTTTACTACAGCCTAGTTTTGCTGCCATAGAATCGTTGGTATTCGACTAACTCAGTGCCGAATGAAGGTTTATTTTATAACGAAATTTTTTTACTAGTCAAACCAAGCGATAGAAAACTTGAATTGTTTTTACTAGGTATTGTCTAATTGGTATATCCATCACTTAAAATACGTGAAAGTGTTTTACACATCAAATGTATTACTCCATCCGTCAAAACACACATATTAAGATGTGAGTTAATGCTTTAATTTGAATGCTAAAATGACTAAAAAAACCCTTAGTCCATAATTAATGTGGAGTTGTATTTATTCTCTCACTCCTTGATAAATAATGACAGATGTAGGAAAAACATAATAAATACGGGAATGTAACTGCCTCAGTTGTTTTGGAACAAATCTTTTTAACAACTGCCTCAATTATTTCGAAATGGAGGTAGTAGCACATACCTATATTTATTTTCTTCAATTTTACACTTTTTCGCGTTTATCCAAACTTAAATAGAATGTTGAATTTTTATGCTCAAATTTATGTCAAAATATATTAAATATGCTTTATGTCCGATTTGGATCTAGAAAACACTCAACTTCTAACTCAAATTAAATTAGAATAGTCAAGGACATTTCTAACACATGTTAGGTCAGAATATTGTATGATTTGAAAAAATGCTTCCTAACAATTTCATATGTGATTTTTATGTGTTGTGGTGCCTAAAAAATAAAAATAGAAACCATGGTGCAAAGGCTCCCAAACCAAATCTTCCCTCCCAAATCCTTCGTTCCAAAGAGGGGCAAACCAGCCAACGAGGCTTAACTCAAGTGTTTAAGTGGAGATATCAGAAATTTGAAGGTTTTTATTTTTATTTTTTCTCTTGCTAATAAGTAATAAGGTAATTTTGTTTGCGGGGGGGGGGGGGGGGGATTAAAGGGGCAAACCAAGTAATAACACACATACCAAGCTTTTTCTCATTTTTAATCTTCTTTCACATAATACATGTCACTTGTATTTTTTTTTTCTCATTTTAATTTCTTTCACATAATGCATGTCATTTTGTACAAGTCTCATATTATAAGTCATCATAACTTTATGCACAGAGATTAATGCACATAACTTTATTCACACTATGCATGTCATCATAATTTTATGCACAGAGATTAAGAAACTCAATAAATGATCCAACTTTAGTAGTCTTTGACTAAATGCCCTTAGACTGATTAGAATAATGTAAAATTTTGGAATAAGGAATAAAGGTAAAACAAGAAGGAAAAAAAAAAAGTATTGAAATATGACAATGACTTATATTGTGGGACAAATGAAAAATGATTGCATGACTTTATAATATAGGAGGGAGGTAGTAGTTGTGTCGGTAAGTTTTTTTGGTTTTGTATGTAGGGCTTTTGATACTTTTAGGATCTCATATTTTAACATTGTCTCAAAATTGATCCTTATCTTTTAAAATGACAGTTTTAGGACTTCATGTTTGTGTTTTTTTTTTTTTTCACTTTTAGGACAATTTCAAAAATTCCGTCCAACTTAATGTGCTGGAACGTTAAGATTCAGGCTAGTAGATCCTACTCGTTACGACAATAATCATATTTTACGACAATATTATTGTTGTAAATTATTCTACGACTATTGTCGTTAAAACTTTTTATGACTATAATATTGTCGTAAAATTTCTTTTTAAGACAATATTATTGTTGTAACGTTAAGTTGGACGGAATTTTCGAAATTGTCCTAAAAGTGAAAGAAAAAAAAAAACACAAATATAAAGTCCTAAAACTGTCATTTTAAAAGATAAAGGTCAATTTTGAGACAATGTTAAAACATGAGGTCCTAAAAGTGTCAAAATCCCTTGTATGTATCACCAATTTTACAGCCTGCTCCGACGAGAATCACCGATCGACCAGTGGCTTCTTCCCTCATTATCAATTTATCATTCGGATAGTGATTTAGGCACACACACTATCCACACAAATCATCCACACAACACTTTATAATCACGCATTTTAACTTTTAAACCAAAAAAAAAAATAACACAAAAATTCTGGACCACACAATCATCAAATTCGGGGGATAAGGGTACCGACCCTCGGTGTCAAAATCATTTTCCTTATCATTATCAAATCGCGTCCACTACTTGTAAGACTGTCTCCAATGGGAGCCTTTTAAGGCTCCCTAAATGTGTTATAGGGTGAATACCCAACCCCTAAACCCACAACAACACCCTATCCATCTCCCTATCCCCAATTGAAACTAAGAGTGACCCCAGTGGTGTATTTACAAATTCCTTTAAACTGCTTTTAGGGTGTACTGTTCACATTTAAACCCACAGTGAACTTCATTTAATACCCTCTATCCTTTTATTCTACTAAAGCTTTTCATATTTGAAGGGTCTGCTAAATAGATAATCTGTTTCTTTATCTATCCACTTATCTCTTTTTTACCCAATAAATTAATTTCACACATCAATATCATTTATATAATAATGTGTTATGTATCGAGTAATGATACGGGCACAACGGTAGTATCACAACGGCAATATTTAATCTGTCCAAATATTTATTTTTTTTTTTGAACTCTTTTTGTGTACGGATCGACATCTTTTTTTTTTTTTACCGTTGTGCGGCGTATTCAAATGTCATTTCCTATAAGAAGTATACTACAGACATGCAAATAATATTTTTCCATAGATGAAAAAAAGATGATATCTCCTGACACAATTTTTTTATTTCGAAAATAACATACGGCAATTTTTTTTATGAGCGGATATGATAAATATAATTTTTTTTTTTGGCAAGAATGTCAACTATTAAAATCTCACATCGTAGGTATAAAATATGTCATTCCGATTTCTATAAAATAAAAAATGTGTTGATAAGATAAATTAATTAGTTGAGTGTGAGAGAAAAGTAATTTTAGGGAATAATATAGGGAGTGTTTATTGGAGTATGTTGTTTTATAGGGTGTTAAAAAGGTGAATCTGGAACGAAAAATAAGATAAGTTGGGAGTGGGATAGGGTGTACCACTGGGGTCACTGCTATTCCCTTATTATAGGGAGAGGGTTGGGGGTGAATAGTAACCATTTTTAACCACACAATTCACCTTTCTCTCTCCACCTATTTATCATAATCTTCTTCAACTATACTAAACTCAATTTTAACCACTTCGATAATAATTTCCTTTAATAAAAACAATACGACATTTATTAGAGGACATTTAATAATCCCCTAATTGGTTGTTTAAACGCATACGATATTTTTTTGACAATGATACGACATTAAAATCTCATTTTGCAAGTATAAAATATTTTATTTCGATTTTTGTATTAAAAAATTAATTGGTTGAGATGTGAAAAAAAAAATAGTATTGAGGAATTGTATAAGGAGTGCTTATTGGAGTTGGTTGTTTTATAGGATGTTGAAAAAATAAAACTGAAACGAAAATAAGATAAATGAAGAGTGTGATAGGGAGAAACCGTTGGGGTACTGTAAGGTGTGATAGGGAGAAACCGTTGGGGTACTGTAAGGGAAAAAAAAAAAGAAGAGGAGGAAAATGGGGAGAACTCCGATAGATTCACACCATCTGCAGGTCAAGAAATCCAGATCCACCTTCCGAATCGAAAATCCTTCCTCTTCCAATTCAGAATCGTTAAGTGGTATTCGACTCCCTCTTGAATTGATTACGGAAATCCTTGTACGTCTCCCAGTGAAATCTCTCTTGAAATCCAAGTGCGTCTCAAAATCATGGCTGTCTTTGATCTCAAGCCCAGAATTTATCAAGTCCCATATCTCCACATCTTCTTCCGGGGAAGGTCAGTATTCGAATCATCAGCTCTTATTGACTACCCTGGCTCCTAATTCTGGCATAAAGGGCTGTTTTCTTAATTCTACATTGCATGAGCCCTCTACCGATGTCTTTGATGTTGAATATCCTTATCAGAAGCCCCATGATTCTCTTTGGATTGTTGGTATAGTTAATGGATTGGTTTGCTTAGCTATTGAGGAAAATGATTTTTTTCTGTGGAATCCAGTTTTGAGAAAATCTAAGCATTTGCCTAGTCCGTATGTCAGTCAATTGAAAAATGGTAGCTATGTTATCTATGGCTTTGGGTATGATGAATCAAATGATGATTATAAGGTTGTTAGTGTGCAATGTGTATATCGTAGTGGAGGCACATATGAGACTGAGGTTAAGGTTTATAGCCTCCTGGCGGATTCTTGGAGGAGAATTGAGGATTTTAAAGGCGAAATTCCTTTGGATGACACCGGAAAGTATGTCAATGGCAAGATCCATTGGACTGTCATTGAATCTAGTGCTTCGTGTGAAAGCTGGAAAATTGTTACCCTAGATATGGTGAGCGAGAAGTATGGGGAATTGCAACGGCCAGGTTATGAAGACGGCGTGTATGATTGGGTATTCGGAGTGTTGGGTGGACGGCCTTTTGTACTCTATGATTATAACCTGATAAAGAAAACGGATTTGTGGGTGATGGATAAGTATGGAGTTGAAGAATCTTGGTCAAAAGTGGTTTCCATTCCTTATGTTGATGTTCATGTACGAAAGCCGCAACAGGTTCTTTGCATTTTAAGTGACGGTGAAATTGTTTTAGCAAATGGATCATGTTTGCTTGTATACCATCCTAAGCACAAAGAATTTAGGAATATTGAGTTGGGTGGTTGCAATTCATATTCTGAAGCTTTTATGTATGTTGAAAGTTTAGTTTGGCCTAAATGTTAGCCCCTGTTTGTAATGCTCAACTGATGTCATTGTTGACTGTACAACTGTGTTACAGACGTTTGGAATGCGGGGGTATTTGCATTATTGTTATTGTAATAATTCCGCATCTTTAATGATGACACTTGAGTTTGAACTGTAAGGATTATGATGTATGTGTGTGATGATGGATGCATCTTGAAAATCAACACAACAAACAAGCGGTTCCTATAAACACTTGATGTTGAGATGATTAAGTATGGCATGTAAATAAAATCAGCAAATGTGTACTAAACACTTGATGTTGAGCTGATAACCTGCGTGGACTACTGGACTGAATGGGAGGAAGTATGTAGATATAATGTGCATTAGCGTTACATCGTCGGTGTGGTTGAGGAAATGTAAAATTCTCTTTAACTGTCTTAAGTAGATTAGGAAAATGGTTTCATTTTTGTATATAAATGTTCATATACTTTAAAGCTCTTTTTTCACCTTCGTTGAGATCATTGACATTTATGGTTGAGTTCAACAATATAGCATTGCAGTCTCTTACACTTATTTCTATGATTTTTTTGTCTTTCAGCCAGCTTCATTTTCGATCTGTAGTCACAAGGCTTGAAATTTATCGGTTTAGGTCTTCCTTCGTTGCTTGTTTCAAGATCGTATTTAAATTCCTTCAATGCTTCACTTTTAGGTAAATCATATAATTATTGATGTTGGCTACTAACTGTTAATGAGTTAGTTTCTCTGTTGTTAGACATGATGTTGTATTTAGCTTCTGCTATCATTAAATTGCTGATCTGGCTAGCATCATTTTTGCTTCAGGTGTCTTTCTGCTTGTTGCATTTATCGTATAGTCTTAAAGACAATATCCTACTTTCATGTATTTTTTTGAAGCTCTTTTAGTTATTACAGTCTCTAGTAGTTGTTAGAGAATGGTGGTGTGAGCTATAATTAGTTAACAGACAAGTGGTTCTGTTTAACATTGCTTGGGGCAGTCCGTTTTAAGTGCGTTTCTTGCTAATTAATGCATTATTACATTAGCTTGCTTCTGGTTGAATTCATAGGCAAGTTTTGGCTACATTATCAATGGAGTCTGTATCATCAACTCCTTTGTACTAATCCACAAGCAAGCAAACAACACAACTGGGCATGAGTTTGTCTGTGAGAAAGATCCGAGCTGCTTCACGTAGTTTTACACAATAAAGCTGTTATAACATGATAGGAAATCCAGATGACAAATAAGATAAAAACATAAGCAATCTAATTAACGTAAATAATCATAGAAAATAACACAAACAAGAACACATGATTTAACGTGGTGTTCGCCGTTGTGCTGACTACTCTACAGACAGAAAAGAGATATTTTATTATGCATTGAACTCTGCTGTATTCAACAGATCTCAGCAGACTGCTGACTTCAGAAGGACTCAGTTGACTTCACCAACTGACTTTTACAGATTGAATACACTTGCTCAACTGACTATCACTCACTTTTACAGATTGAATACACTTGCTCAACTGACTATCACTCAGATGACTATCAAATTAGTTCTACCAGATTAGAGATCAAGTCACACTTTGTTGACAAAAGCCCTCTACTTGAGATAAGAATCATAAAAAACTACAAACTTGGGGTCATTACTCAATAAATCATAATTCTTGTTCAAAACTTAAAAAAAAATATAAAAAATGAAGCAACAATGTGTGCATAATAAGGCATTTTCCAGTAAGCACCCGGAGAAACACACCTCATTATTTTCAGGAAAAAGTTGTTGAAGTAGAGGAATTACACAACTATCTCGCAGATAGGTCATTACAGGCTTAAGAGAAGAGCCTAAAGGACGATTCACATGAAATTATACGCCATGCCTTTTCAAGCACGCAAACATAAACAGTAGTTTCATTCTGGGGGGTTGGTGATCACCTAAATGGTGAAGTATACATCAACTTTGGCTTCTTTTTAAGGATATGGAATTTTCTTATGTATCTTTAAGCCTTTCCAACTTATAGTAAAAACATATGAAATGCCAAACCGGTTAATCACAAATGTGACACTAAATCTGAAGGGAATAACTGTGTTTATCAAGTAACACTTGACAAGAAGGCACATAGAAGCTAGCAACATAAAACACTAATGGCAGCTAAGACAGGAACAATATATACTCCTGCATATATGTCTGAAAAAGTAGCCTATCTCCCAACTCTTCAGAAGGTTCATGTAATTCTCAAGCACCTGAAGACAGAAAGGGTGCAAACACAAATCAGTCAGCTAAGTATTGTATTTATACCATTTAAATATATGAGAATTGAATACAATTAAAATTACAAAATTAAAGCAAAACGTGTAGAATTTACGGGAACCCAAACAACTTTTTATTCAACTCTTCACTCTGAAATCCTTTTAAATCAGTAAAAGAGAACAGAAAAGTGCTACCAAGTTGGACTACCTAATTAATATGGCACATATTTCATTCCCACAAACATTTCCTGATCAATATGTCGGTTAGGCTTTTAGAGAGTCTTAAGTCGGTCATTGTATCTATATAAGGCCGCATCAACTGATTATTGCATAGCCCTTCATAAGTCTTTCATATCTTATTATTAAATATTCATTATACATTACAATTTGATGAAATAAAGTTATTCCAAGCTTTTAAGGAGTTATTTCTGGTTTTTCTCCCTTTCTCTACCATTTCTAGCTTGAGTAGATCGAGCTAGATCTCCATTGTTGAAGGTATGAAGCTTTGAACATTCCTTTTTGTCTTCAATATGGTAGATATGTTCGTATTTATGTGTTTTAGTTAATCTGCATGTTTAAAGACCCCATAATTTACTTAGAATAATCGTAATTGAGCAATGTAGATCCAGGGATAGGAAAAGCTGACCCCGGTAAACTGGCGGTCTATACCGGTTTACCGAGGCATTATTTAGAAAACCTAAAACTTGGATTCACTACAGCTACATTGATCGATAGATTTAATTAACAGTAGGTTAGATCAGGCCAATCTGCTTATTGTAATCGTAAACTCCATGAAATACAAATAGTGAAGTGCTAAGTTTGGACATAGTCCGATGGACCCTAGGAACGTGCTGATCAATGTCGACAACTGTCTAGGCGGGTTAGCGCTCGATATCGGCAATTCTAGTTCTTTATGCGTATGGGCTATTACGGACCAATTAAGGAGGGTAGCTTGCGCATAGATTGTCTACTACCATTGTCGGAGTAGATAGGGTTAGGAGTTGCACCCGTAGCTGATAATGATAATTAAATCAAATGCTTGCTCAATTAATTTAGGGAAATTATGTGGGGAAGTAAACGCAACGATTAACTAATCCAAGTTAGTAGATCGGTGAGAAGAGGGGGAGAAATACCACGTTTGTTTTCTGTTTCTTGTTGGTCCATGACCGCCTTTATGTTGCTTCTTAATTAGGTTAGAATCGTTTATACTTATAGTTGCATTGTCTCTGTGGGATCGACCTTGACTCGCATTTACTATACTATGATGTACCTAGTATTCTTGCTAGTAATATCGACGTTAGTGACTTAAACGCGATCATCAGGTCATTTAGCATACTATATCTGCCACAGTAATGCCTCCACTATTCCCACTCCATTATGGCACAAACTGTAAATCGTCCCATGATTTCAGTCATGTCCCTAATCACTGCTCACAAATTTAGAAGTCTATATTAATACCTTGATCCCAAATTCTCTAGGTACGTAGGCAGTCAATTACCCGTATAACGATCCAATTTCTTCATTGAAGATTTCAGACATCATCAGATACTATTGTGGATTTCAAGACAAACATAAAAGTGTAAGAAGTCGAATATATATAAAATAAAACAATAGCGATTTATAGAAATACAAAATTCTACTTTGCAACTCAATGCATAATAATGCATTTGTCGATACTGTGTTCTCTCATTCTTCATGTGTCATCCGCTTCCGTAGCATAAATTGGGTCATTAATAAGTGTAAAAACTTTGTGTGCTTTCATTCTTCATTAAAAGTGTGATTAACCCCTCCTTTCAAACTTTGTGTAAAAACTTTGTGTGATTAACCCCTCCTTTCACCTCGTGAATAGGGGAAGTAGGGACCCTTAATGTTAGGGTTTAGTTTGACATATTTTAGACGTCTTTAGTGACATCACAGTTACAATAGGCTTTCTCGTAGTCGGTATGAAAGTCGTTTAAAGAGCCGAGAATGGTTGATTGTTTTCGGTGTGGTACCATAGTAATAGCACTGTGGTGTCACTAAAGGCGCCTTCTCTCTTTTATTTCGGGACGCTTTAAAGCCAACCACACCTAAGTTACTGTGACAACACAAATACTGCGAGGGCCCTTCATTTGCGCCACACAATCGATATTTCAAAAGTCGATTCTTAACTAAAAATTCGACTTTCCGGGAGTCGATTGTGAAGATCGACCTTTTAAAATCGACTTTCGATCATCGATGTTACCTGCTTTATGCATTTGTTGAGTTCCTTCCTTGATGTCTTTCAGAACTATTCAAGATGGTTTGTGAACCTAATGAAACCGATATTGTTATCGGGATACCTACTGTTATGCTTCCGCAAGATGCTGGAGCAAGTTTGGGTGAGAAGCTGAGGAACAAATTTGTTGGTATACATGTCTATTTGAATTTTATTTGCTTCTTGGGCCTATATTGTTTTGCAGTTTGAGTGCATAGAAAGACAACAATATTGAACATGTTAAGTAGTTCGAGGTTAGATAGGTACTGATACTTGGGTACCGATACGCGGGTGCAAGATTTTCGATTTTTTTTTTAAATACATGTATGAATGGGATATGCGTGAATATTAAAAGTATGGAGACCAATTTGTATATAATAAAACTATAAGGATCAAAGTATCAATGCACCCTCAAAAAAGAGTATCAATGCAAAATTTGTAAACTAAAGCAATTTTTAGTGAAATATAGGCTACAATTATGGATGGGATATACGTAAATATTATAAGTCTAGGGACCATAATGTACATAATAAAACTATACGGATCACATTAACAATTTGAACTTACATAGACTAAAGCAATTTTTAGGGAATATAGGATACAAGTATTGATGGGACATGTGTAAATTTTAGAAGTATAAGGACCAAACTGTGTATAATAAAACTATAAGGATCAAATTATCAATGTAGAAGTTCATAATATAAAGCAATTTTTGCGTTCAAAAAAAGAAGAAGCGATTTTTAATGTTTTTTCTTCGTCTTTAGTAGCTATATTCATTAATTTTCTGGTAATCTGTTTTCGACTTCTAACAAAATTGTTTATTTTACATATTCGAGTTATGGATGTGCATATAAATAAATAGACTGTGTAATAAGGCATAAAATGCAAAACTGGAGTACATTTTTTTATTTGAGTTATATAGATGTTTTTCACATTTGATATAAATTATAATAGTTAATTTTCCATTGGAAAATGTGTGGAACCTATTTCTGAATTTGTTTTTCTTATTTGACGTGGAAATGTGGTTTTGGTTTTCATCGCGACAAAAGCAGAGAGAGACGTCCGGTCCATATTATCATTCTGCAATATTAATTATGTCATCTCTCTTTTGTAGTTCATTTAGAGGAGAAAACAGGGTGATAATGGCTTTCAGTTTCTTTTTTAGTTGATAGAAGAGTCCATATAAGCTCAGGCAATAGCAACTATTTGGGAGGCTCGATCAGGCCGCCCTTCTCTTGCTCAAATCGGTATCCCGGTATCAGACACAATTTTAGTTCGCTTCTCATCTGGGGTGCCTCATCTTTCCATGCACATTACGAGGTAGTTATTTCAAAACCTTTGGTGTATTGCGTCCGGTAAAAATTAGAGCATCTTTATATTTTTATTTTTCTTGGCATTGCTTCGTGTAAGATAAGGAAACATGTACTTCTTTTCTGTGAATAATGATTTGTTTATTTTTGTGGTTATCAAGATTGCTGATTTTAAAATATTTATCTATGTATTATCATTATGCAGGGTAATATAATCTTCTATAGTTGGGAAAATGTCATCACTCTCTTTTGTAGCTTTGATGATTGATATTTGATGAAGTGAAAATGGTGCTTAAGGGGGTGAAGACGGAGTTTCCTGCTTCAATTGATGTTTTTATATATTTTGGATACTATACAAAATGGACAGGTATACAGATTTAGTACCATACAAAATAGAATCAGATGAACTTTGGGACCTTTGGATGGTAACATCAGGAGCGTAAGGTATGAATTTCTGTAACATATCAAAAAGGACAATGTCCATCTCAGTTTCAATTTCTTCATCAGCTTCTTTTGCCCAATACAAGCATGCTAAGCATATTGCTTTGTCAGAAAAAGCAACAAGAAAATTCTCAATCAGGAGGAGTTTATTGCTGTCTGTGCAAGAATCAGGGTTCTTCACGAATTCGTCCAGAAAGGCTAACTTGTCATTCAAGATATCGATTGGGTTCTCGTATGGAAAAACATTGGCTCCTATATAGATGGAAAAACGGTCCAGAATATCCCGAATCATGCGAATAGGGTACCTCATATAATAATACGTTGAAGAGTTGTATTGCATCAAGGATGAGGAACACATGAAATATTCACACCATTGTTGAACGAGTAGCTTACTCTGTTGAATTTTTACTTCAAGTTGAAAAGCCAGTAACTGGAAAGCTTGGACGTCTACAGGCCATGTGGTATCGAGATTGAGATTCGCTTGTCCATTTTGTTTTTCTGACCATAGCACTTTAAGAGGAGTGATGATAGATCTCAACCTGTTTCTACTTTGTTCATCCCATGTTTGAAGACACGAGGAGAAGGAGTACAGGAGTTTGAAGTCCATTTTGAGGCCGTGGAGTTGGCCCTTAACTTGTCGAACATCTTCAGGCTTCAGCCCACGGGGCATGTTCCAAAATCATTGACAGCTCATCAAAAATGGTCAGGAATATTGAAAGGAAAGGCACTACCTCCATTCTGATCCAAGTTAACAAACTCAGAAACTACACAGATAGATAGATTGATCCCAAATATTTACCAAAGATGCCTTAACTTTGGAATTTTGCTCAGTTATTCAACATAAGGCAACTGTTTATTTTTCTCAAAGATGAAGTAGTCTGTAGTTGTTTGGGGAAGGCATGAGCTGAAAGTCAAACAAACAAGAATATGCTTGCTTATTTTAACATCAACTTAATTTCCCCTTTCAAAATATTTTATCTTTCAAAGTCACCAATGATGTTTGACTTCCGAATTTCGCTCAATTATTCAACAAAAAAGACTACACTGATTGATTATTTTTAGCATGCGTTCTCATGAGGAGGATTAGTGAGAGCGAGCCGTGAAAAGTCGTCTCCAAGAATCAGAAAATCATCATAAAAAAAGACAATGTTCATCTCAGTTGCAATTTCTTCCTTGGCTTCTTTTGCCCAACACAAGCATGCTAATCGTGTTGCATTGCTGGCAAAAGCCCCATTGAAATTCATTATCCAAAGGAGTTCCTCACTACTCACTACCTGTGAAAAATCAAGGTTCTCGCACAGTCTGTACAGATATTCTACCTTGTCATTCAAGATATCGATTGGGTTTTTGGATGGAACAATTTTGGCTGCTCTGTAGCTGGAAAAACGATTCAGGATATGTAACGCCCCGTTCCCGGATATCGAGTCCTTATCAGGAAAAGAACGTTCGGCACGTATAACGTTAACTAAATCTAACATTATACGTAAGCCTCTACGTCGTCGTATCGAGTTAAGCAAAACGGAAGCTAAAAGACTCGGGCAAAACATACAAGATACTAAGAATATAGCCATCCAAGTCTAAAGATAGAAAGGAAACGCTTACAACAATGATGTCTCAAATCTTTCAAGTACGAGTCTTACAAACAAAAGCAAACTTATCTTACACATGTCTTGAAGCAAAGTACAACAAGTTTTGAAAGGAAAAGCATACTATTAAGTTACAACGTGATAGTAAAATATAACAACTTCGTAGTTAATCTATGCATGGCATAACATCATACGATAAAAAATCGTCCTCAAAGTCGTCCTCAAAGTCCGGTTCATCTTGCATAGCTTCTCCCACGAGAAAACATACAAATATGCAAAAGATGTAAGTACAAAACGTACTTAATAAAAAGTAGAAGCTATTGAACAATTAAGTTTTATAACGAAAGGTAGACACATTATTATCAGTTAGGGTTATCTTTCATTAACGCGACTCAAACTCTAGGGTTCACTTCATGCTCATCAACATGTCGTGAGGATCCTACTTTGTTTCTAACTTAGCTTATCTTTGTTATATCAAGTATTCAAGGGCACTATCCCCTCAAAAAAAAGTATTCAAGGGCACAATCCCCTCAAAATAAAAGTATTCAAGGGCACTATGCATGGTGCTATTCACCACGAAGCATCTGATTGCAACCTACTAGTGGAACGTGCACTAGTAGCCACGGGCTAGCCCCGATAGTGTGTGTGTTCGGCGAAGTCCCTCCACACTTGGGGTCTCTCAAGGACCTGCGGAGTTATTCACTTTATCTGACCATATCACACATCGCGATATTGTCTTGTGCCTTACCAAGAATAACATTGATGTTTATTCTTTTAACTACACAAGTATGTATGTTATTAATCGTAAACTAGCCACCTACGTAATTTCAAGTAAAAGCTCATCTAATATTCTACTCCCTCGTCTTATACATCTAGACAATCCTACCACATACACAGATATTGATGAATACTAACTCATCAAAGCACAAGGCCAAGCTTAGCTTCCAACGGTCCCGAACTTCAACTCTTAAAAGAATCCATTCGATGCCGGAACTAAACGCATCAAAATCTTAATCATGGCTTTGTCATTTTCATTAAGTTGTTTAGATCCATTAGAAAGTCCCTAAACCAAGTCTAGCATTAAAACACAAATTTCATGAGAAACTGGGTCAAGTGTGCGCTTGCCCTGATCAAGCGTGCTCTTGTGTAACAACCAGCATTCTGTTTTTCATTCGGCCAGCGCAAGCGTGCGCTTGCCTTGAGCAAGCATGCGCTTGTGCTCTCTGTTAATTTTATTCGTATTCATGCCAGGCGTGTGCTTGGCCTATGAGCACCAGAAAAAGCCTAAAAACCTGCAAATTTTTTTGCTTTCTGCTTGTTGCTCATTTTACGGTAGTAAAGACAATTTCTTTGGCCCCTTGTTTTTTTCTTCGTTGGCCCCTTCTTTGGCCCTTATTAGTCTTAAGAAAATAGGCATCCACATGCCCCTCTGTTGCATTTTCATATAGTCTTAAGACAATATCCTACTTTCATGTATTTTTTTGAATCTCTTTTTTAACCTTCATTGAAGAGTTCGAGAAGGTGCAGCTGCAGCTATGGATTATTTGTTTCATCTGAGTTTGCAATCGAGATCAATCTCAAAGCTTTTGATATATATTGTTTTTGGAATAGAGAGAGTAAAGGGCTTTTTTTTGTGTTTCTTGCTAATTAATGCATTACATTAGGAAAGGACCTTTTCAAGCACGCTTCAAACTAACTACTTGTTAGGATAGAGATCCTAACTAGGGTTTCGGAAGTAGAATTGGGGAAGAAGGGAAGGAAAACAGAAAGAAGAAGAAGTAAGGCGGGAAAGACAGTTTTATTAATATTCAACATGAGCAATGATACAACGCACACTTCCCTTATATACCTCTTGGCTCAAGGAGGTAAGGGACCCACACACCTATTCTACACTTAGAAATATCTAATTCCTAACATCACCCGCCCCTTGAGACCTTGCTTGTCCACAAGGAAGGGAAAAATCGGGAAACTGAGCTAAGATGAAGGTAGCATCCTCCCAAGAAGCCTGATCCTCATCGAGATTCAACCATTTGATTTTCCATTGTACAATTGCCTTATTATACCTCTTAACAGATCTGATCTGGAGCACTTTTTCTGGGTAGACCACTATCTCACTCTGCTGATTAGTAATAGGCAATGAGACTGAGGGTTGGACTTCAGCACTGATATACCTTTTGAGCATAGACACATGGAACACTGGGTGTATCTTGGATTTTGTAGGAAGCTGCAACTTATAAGCAACTTCATTAACCCTGGCCACAATCTTGAAGGGTCCAAAATACTTGGCAGAGAGTTTGAGATTCTTCCTCAATGCCACCGAGTTTTGCCTGTATGGTTGGAGCTTCAGAAACACCATTTCCCCCACCTGAAACTCTTTCTCTTTCTTATGCAAATATGAATAGAACTTCATCCTGGCATGAGCTTCCTCCAGATGGCCTCTAAGTTCTTTGATAATGTGTTATTTCTGCCTCATAAAATCCTCCACCCCAATGAACTGATCTTGTGCAAAACTGCCCAAGGGCAAGGATTGGGGAATATACCCATACAGGGCTTCAAAAAGGGTGATATTAATAGCAGTATGGTAGTTGGTATTGTACCAATATTCTGCTAAAGGAAGCCACTTCTTCCATTTTCTAGGCCTCTGAAATGTCATGCACCTGAGGTACATCTCAATACACTGGTTTACCATTTCTGTCTGCCCATCAGTTTGTGGGTGATAAGCATAACTGTAGGATAGTTTCACCCCAGCTAATTTCATGAGATGGCTCCAAAATTCTGAAGAGCAAACACCTTGTCCCGGTCACTTACAATGCTTTTTGGGAGCCCATGCAGCCTGTAGATTTCCATAAAAAAAACAAGAGGCTACTGACTCAGTTGTGTACCCCTTGTCCATGGCTATAAAGTGTGCAAACTTGGTGAACCTATCCAGTATCACCATAATGACTTTCTTTCCCTCAGATTTTAGCAAACCATCAATGAAGTCCATACTGAGCTGTGACCAAGCTTTTTCAAGGATGGGTAGTGGTTGTAGCAACCCCTGTGGTTTGTCATGTAAACTCTTGCATTGTTGGCAAATGACACACCTCTGAATCATCTCCTTTACATCTTTACAGAGGTTAGGCCAAGAGAACAACCTTTTAATTATGTTGTAGCATGCTCGGACCCCTGAGTGTCCTCCCATAGGACTAAAGTGTGGTTGCTCTAAAAGTTTCTGTCTTAATGGACCAGTGACCCCAACATAGATCCTCCATTTGTACTTCAACAGGCCCTGGTGTAGGGTGTACTGAGGGTTAGGAGCTATTGCAACCATCAGGCTCCTTAGTTTTTCCTCAACAGCTACATCATTTTTGTAGCTGGAAGATACTTCTTCAACCCAAGAAGGGGACACTAAGCTAATAGCACACAACTGCCCAAGCTCTTGGCGACCCTGCACATGGTTCTGTCTAGAAAGGGCATCAACAACTATATTCTCACACCCTTTTTTATACTCAATAGTAAAATCAAGTCCCATGAGTTTGGTGACCCTCTTCTGTTGTAATGTGGTGGTAGCCCTTTGATCCAACAAGAATTAGAGGCTCCGTTGATCTGTTTTAATCACAAAAGGTCTGTTTTGAATGTATTGCTTCAATTTAGTGATAGCCATGAGGACTGCTAGTAACTCCTTCTCATAGATGGACATCCCCATTTCTCTTGAATTAAAGGCCCTGCTTAAATAGGCCACTGGCTGCTTATTTTGTTGTAGGACAGCCCCCAATCCCTTCCCACATGCATCCGTTTCAATACAGAAGGGAGTGTTAAAGTTTGGCAATGTCAGAACAGGGTATGTACTCATTGCCTGCTTCAACTGTTCAAAAGCTTCCTAGGCTATAGGGTTCCAAGTGAAACCCTCTTTCTTCAAAAGGTCATTGAGTGGCCTGGATATGACACCATAGGAGGGCACAAATATTCTATAGAAGCCTGTAAGGCCTAGGAACCCCATTAATTCTGTAATATTCTGAGGAATAGGCCAGTTGACCATGGCCTCTATCTTTGATGGGTCAGCATAAACTTGGCTTTGATGGATGACATGCCCCAGATACTCCATCTTATCCTGTCCAAATGAACACTTAGTCATCTTGGCATAGAATTTATCGACACTCAACACCTTAAGAACCACCCTTAAGTGCAGCTTATGTTCATCCATAGTAGCACTATACACCAGAATATCGTCAAAGAACACAAGCACTGACTTCCTCAGAAATGGACTCAGAAGTTCATTCATATTCCTCTGGAATGTAGCTGGGGCATTGGTCAAGCCAAAGGGCATGACCAAGATTTCAAAGTGCCCATGGTGGGTGACAAATGCAGTCTTTTGTATGTCTCCCTCCTGCATCAGAATTTGATGAAACCCCGACCTCAAATCAATTTTGCTGAAAACTCTTGCTCTTCCTAGCTCATCCAATAAGTCATCTATTATTGGGATAGGGTATCTATCCTTAATAGTCATGTCGTTCAACCTTCTGTAATCAATCCATCCCCTCCAAGTGCCATCCTCTTTTTTAACTAGCAACATTGGAGATGCAAAGGGGCTGTTGTTGTGCCTGACTATCCCCTGTTTCAGCATATCATCCACTAATGTCTCAATATCTTCCTTCTGATTATGTGCATATCTGTATGGCCTTAACTTGATAGGGTCAGCTCATTCCTTCAATAAGATGGCATGCTCATAACCTCTCTTGGGAGGCAGGCCAGTGGGGGTAGTGAACACATCCTGGTACTCTTTCAACAGAGGCAACAAGTCATGTGGAGTGTCAGTGGTGAGCTCTCCCTGAATTTGACTGAGGCACCCCATGAGACCATATGTGCCCTTCCTTAAACTACTCATCAATTTCTTGCCACTGCTCATCTTCAATTGACCTTCAGTGGGTGTGTCCTTCAACACAAATGGTTGCCCATCCATGTGGATGATCAGACACATAGTGTGAAAATTGAATGTTACTGGGCTATGTTTCCCCAACCAATCAACCCCAAGGACAATATCACATCCCCTGAGCTGAATCATCATGATATCATGGCTAAAAGTGATCCCTGCATGCTCCAGCTGAGACTTGACACTTAAACTCACTCTTAAGGGTATTCCCATCAGCAACCGTGATTAACATGGGTTGGCTGGGCACCATTTTACAACCAGCTTCCTTAGCAACCTTTAGATCCAAAAAGGAATGGGAAGCTCCACTATCGATCAGGATCACAATAGGCTTCCTTTTGAGCATCCCGTGGATCTTAAATGTATTTGTGGTCACTTGCCTAGACATTGTATAAACTGATAGTTGTGAAGATTTTTCAGTCGGATTTTCCGTAGTATAATCCTCCTCCTCAACAAAATCCTCATCCTCTGCTACAATAAAGTGAAAGTGTTTCAGTTTGCACTTATGTCCAGGTGTAAATTTCTCATCACATCTGAAACAAAGGCCTTGTGACCTCTTGTCTTGTAGTTCTTTCGGTGTGATTGCCCATTGTAATACTGGTCTGTGTTCTTTCTGGGGCATTCTATCAAACACCTTGGGTGTCAACTGTGTCTGCCGGATCTGTCCTCCACTGTATGAAACTCTAGGTAGAGGCCTGTGATTTATGGACAAGAGCACACATTCCTGACATCTAGCAGCCTCCACTGCAGCAGACATGGTTGCAGGTTGCAACATCCGGACCATAGACTTGACCTCATTTTTAAGGCCACGAATAAAGCAGGAGACATAGTGATATTCCGTAAGTCTAGGGCACTGCATCTGAACCATACTCTTCAATTCTTCAAACTCTGCTAAGTATTCGTCCACGAGTCTGTTTCAATTGGTGGAACCCGTCCACCGCCATTTCCATCGATTTACAACCAAATCGCTTCAACACTTCTTCTTTAAGTTTGGACCGTGATAAGTACGGAGAACCGGAAATCAATCCTCCAAACCAAACATCAGCCGCTCCTCTCAAATGCATTTCAGCAAATCCTACTTTGTGATTTTCTGGAGTATTGTGAATCTGGAAAAAAAACGTTCGCTCTTGCTAATCCACTCCATAAGAGCTTCACCAGAAAAAATAGGAAAATCGAGCTTAGGAATCTTACATGCTTGTTCTGATCTCTCACTTTTCGAAGTAGTCTCAGCTGAATCAACCTGAACTTGCTCTTCTCGTCGTGGAGTAGGTAATAATCCATCTCCTAACACTGCTGCACCAATCGTCGCTGCGGGAGCCGGTGGCGGTAATGAGGATTCGAGCTTACGTTCTACCATAGTGAAGAGTTCCTTCATCGTTTGACGAAGAGAATCGCCCTGAGCTACAATTTTATGATCCAGTTCTTCGAACTTCGCATTGAACTCCTCATTCATCTTATGATGTGATGCTCTGAGCTCATCAATCGATTTGGCGACCATGATCACTGATTACAGGCGTAGGAAGGACTTCTCTGATACCAAATGTTAGGATAGAGATCCTAACTAGGGTTTCGGAGGTAGAATTGGGAAAGAAGGGAAGGGAAAACAGAGAGAAGAAGAAGTAAGGCGGGAAAGACAGTTTTATTAATATTCAACGTGAGCAATGATACAACGCACACTTCCCTTATATACCTCTTGGCTCAAGGAGGTAAGGGACCCACACACTTATTCTACACTTAGAAATATCTAATCCCTAACACTACTCTCACTAATACTGTGATGACCACTTCCCATGGGACTAGCACGTAAACTCTGCAAATTATAAATATAGAGGGAAAAAGAAGAGATATGAGCTACAAAAATGGAAAGAGGTTTCAGATCATCATTACTAATCACGGAAAGATTACCCTTTTCAGGAGCCTGGAAATAATGGTATTTGCCAGAGGACTTAAATTCAAACTACAAGTGAGGGAAAATGCAAGAATGTTTATACACACATGTACATACATGTGTGTGTATGCTAGAGCGGTTTTACTTGTGAATCACAGAAATCCATGACTAGATAGGCCATTGAACAAGGTTATCAAAATGTATGTTACTGTATTCTAAGTTGTCACAGGAAATTGCAGCAGTTTTTACCTGTGAAGTATAATATTCTTTCTCGGTGAAATAATTCTGAAGCAAAATCTCAGGTCTGATTGCTTAGCATCGACTTTTATTGTTGTTGTCAACAAGTTCAACGTGTGATGAGCAACAGATTTCTCGTCATAACTCCACCATGATAATGGGACGAAAGACATCGACTGCGTCTCCCAGAACGAAGCTCTGAACTATTTCTCTGACCAGAATTTCGAACACCAGATCTCTAGAAAGAAGGAACATGAATTAAAGTTCAATGTTAGAAGCCACATATGTTGAGGACTTACACATCTGAGCAAATGTAATTTACCCTGTCATGTTGGAAATCAATATAATCCAGACAGCTACTCACGTGTGGATTTCTGCCTTGTGTAACGTTTCTTGACTGTCAAGAACAAAAATCTTGTCTTCGAGTCACCTCTCAAGTTTGACGAACGCTTTGAGAGGAAGTCTTGTCTTATGGTTCGAACCTGAAAAAGTCGGTGAGCTTCATCACATATAACTTCATTAAATTTGCACTCTTAAAAATAAAAAAAATTGCAGTTTATTATGTTTACCATGAAACAGGATGTAATCTGTCACCAAGACTTTTGTCTTCAAGTATTCCCCATTAAGCATAAGTAATCCTTAGTCTGCATCTGAAACAATGGTTTGTTTCTACAGTTGAAGGAACAAAAATACATGAAGATGGTTAATACACCGCAAAGTCATTAATTTGATGTACCAACAGTATGATCACATAAGTTAGACCAATAAAACCATACTTGGGTTGGGACGAGAGCCTCACTGCAGCAACTGAATTAAGCATTCCACCAACAAGTCTGAATTATGCAATGTTGACCTGGTTAGAAAGTACAAAAATGAACATGTAAAAGCAATATAAAACCTGAATTCTCTGTTTTCTTTGTATCCTGGAAGTAGAGAATTAGCTAAAAAAACGTTAAAAAGGATAATGGAACGAATCTCTTGAAATTACTATTCAAAGTATATATATACGCCAAAAGCACATCCAAAGGGTATGAAAGAGGTATATATAGATCAAGGATCGAAGAGATATGTGAATACTAAAAAAAAAAAACAAAAAAAACAAAACAAAAAAAAAACTATACCTTATAGTCAATTTCTTGAACTTGGACAATTAGTTTGAAGCATAAGTTCCAGCATATAGGCATTAGAGGTTGAAAATCATGTTCAGCGAAATCAATATCATCAACATGAAAATACAAAGATCGAGAGATGCAACCAGCTGAAATAATTTAAGAAACATGTCAGTTATCCTGCATTTCTAAATCCATATATAGAAGTGAAACTTTTGTGAAACCAATGCGTAAAATACCTGAACTCACAAGTGTCCAGCCTGAAGCAGTGTGACGATTAATTAATCTGTATCATACACATGCCATCCTTAATCTATTATGGCAGCCATCAGACATTAAACGTGAAATCAGCCAAGAATTCGAAGCAGGATAGATAGTACACCAACTAGAGAGATATAATTGGAATGTATGTGATGCTATTCAGCGGTAACTCCTCATCAATCTAACCTTTTAAGTTGTTGAAGTCCTCCTCATTGGCCTTGGAGCTTGCAGGGCTGCGGCTGCTTCCTCAAATCCACCTAGTCGTTTGGATAACATTTATAAAAATTCAAAGCCTCAGAACAGCTACAAAGTTCACTATCGCTTCGAGATACAACAAGTCATGCAAAACGATAGAAAATTGACAATTTAAGCTATTTGCGATATGATATTTGTTATTTTCTGTTTTAAGTGAGAGATACATGACAATTTGTTATGAGGTTAATCTTTCACCTTTCATCGATTGAAACTTCAACTTCGGTCCCCAGTTCCATCAGTTCATCCTGGATCTGAAAAGCCGAATTCTTAAGTACTTTTGCTGAGTGGTAAAGGACAATCCTCTTCAAGGTTGAAATCTCTCCAAAACAGGGCGGCAACTCTTCCAATTTTACGCAATATACAATCACAAGTTGCTCCAGGCAAGGCAAGGATTCAGTGGAGGCTTTCCATTCCACTAAATTGAAATCACTCAATTCAAAGAATTTCAGGTTGCGGAATGCCAATTCTTCCATCTCCAATCTTGTCTCCTGGATGGAAACACCTCGTAGCTTCAAAACCTGAAGACAATGCAGTTCCTCAATTGCTGATATATCCGTCCACAATAGCTCAAACCCCTCTAAAGTTAGTTTCTTGAGAGTTGGAGGGAAGTGAATCAAGTGTTGTCTTTTCTCTCCTAACAACACTGTTAGCTTCAGCGACTCAAGTTTCCTATGAAAGTCCAATATTTCTACTGATTCTTTGTCATTACTAGGACACTTTTCCAAATAACAGCCCAGCTTTCGAACAACCGGCAACCTTTGCAGAAGCCTTTGCACATCTTTTCCAGTAGATAAAACTGGTCTTGAAAAGTGTACCACCTTATCCAATTTAGGATATGCCTCATGCTCTTGGCCATCTGAAAATTGAAGGATACAATTTAAGACTTTCACATGCCTAAGACTTTTCATTCTCCAAAATGTTGCCGGCAAACTTATGGAAGCACCAACTGCATCCAACATTAAAGATCCTATATTCCAGATATTGCATATCGATTGTGAAATAGATGTCGAGACGGAATTCGAAAAATAAGCATGTATATGTCTCAGATGTACCAAAGAGCTAAGTTGTTTTATATCAAATTCTTGAAACGTCCGATCGAAATACAACACTTGAACAAGTCTAAGCTCCCTTAAAGAGAATTCCCGTTGGTCACAAAAACTGAGTGGAGATGATGATGCAAGTCCATGGTTCAACCGGATGAAAACGCGATTGTATTCGATTATTGAATGGTCAGAGGAACCAGATGATGCAAGTCCGTGGTTCAGCTGGAAAAAGTTCCCCTCTCGACATTTCATTCGACATAAATCATATATTAGATCATGAACACGAAATTCTTTTATCCCACCATTGGAACTTCTCGCACTAACAATGATAAGGCTTCTGTCAACTAGGTCGTGAAAGTAGTCTTTTGCCACATCATCTAAGCTTTTTGTCTTTGATTCTTGTACGAATCCTTCGGCAATCCATAGTAGTATAACCGTTTTTACACGATTCAAGCTATCCTTCGAATGTCGCAAGATAGAGAAGGCAAGGCTTCAAAATCTCTGTAAATGCTTGTAACTAAGTTCCAAGATTTCCATACATCCCCGTCCGAAAAAAGTAAGAAACTACATTTTCTACAACTTCACTCCACCATCGTAGGCTTTTTTTTCTCTGTCCCAGCAAGGAGACTGCAATTACAAAGAATGACAGAGGAGGCCTTTGCAGTTTTTGGCAATGAGCCTGCCAATCTCATAAAGATATGGTGGTGAAATTTCATCATGGAAAACCTTTCTTTGCAATAATTCCCAACTTTCTTCCTCAGACATAAAACGTAACTGATACGGGCTATAACTAATTTTGCACATGTCAGCGACTTCACGAGATCGGGTTGTGAACATAACTCTGCTTCCAATTTTGTTATTAGGAAATGAACTTTTTACTTCATTCCATGCACTTATGTCCCATATATCATCCAGTACAATAAGGTACTTTTGACGACTCAAACACTTCCACAAGTGATGAGCCAAGTCATCTTTAGTCATCTTAGAGAGTCTATCGTCACGCCCATTAATATCACATAAAATGTCAAATAATAGCCTTCTAGTATTATAATCTTGCGAGAGAGAACAAAAGGCAAATACATTGAAACTACATTTCACTGATGAGGAACCATAAACCTTTCTAGCTATAGTAGTTTTGCCCAATCCACCCATGCCAACAATTGAAACAATCTCAAGTGACATACTTCCCCGTGTAAGCATGCCAATTATTTTTTCTGCCTCATCCTCGAAACCCACGACTATTTCATTGATTTGTGAAGGTCTAGCTTGTTCCGAGGGTGTACTAATAATACTAGATGAACGAGGGATGCTCCTTGCATTATACATGGTGTTCTCTTTCATCTTTTCAAGCTTTGTCTTAACAACTTTGATTCTATCAATAACATCAGAAAGGTTACCCATATGATACCAGATTGGATGATCAAATGCAAACCACGAACTGATGCACGAGCTGATGACATATTCAGTTAAATGTACTAAATTGACAACTTTTTCCGACCATGTCTCGTTCAATTCACTTTGAAAGTCAAAGACATAATTGAAAAAAGGACGAAGAGAAACTAATTCCTTCTCAATTTTTATGATCTTGTATTTCGCAAAAGGTACATATTTCCGGTCACAAACCATCCTCTCCTTCAAGTTTCTAAGATTTTGTATGATAAAATCAAGAAATAATGGAGAAATAAGCTTCGGAAAATTAAACAACGAAGAATCTGGGAATTCACCGTAAAGCTGCCTTATCTTCGCATTGACAGTTCCAATTTTCACAACAAAATCACTTAGAAGCATCTTTTTCTTGACAAAATCCCCTTCCGTATCATCAAATGGAAGAAAACCATACACATCCTCCCAGAAAAGATCATCAAAATCGCTGAAAATTAATTCCCCTGAATTCTTATTAGGTGGATCATTGAGACATGTTAACAGAAAAATGACCTCATCATGAAGATTCTGAAAATCATCTTTGAAAGGAGTCACTAGATGATTCTCAATGAAAAAGTCAACAAAGATCAATGCAGTTTGTCCAAATAGTAAAGAATCACTTTGCTGCAAATATATGGCCTTTAGAGTTTCGAAATACAATCTAGCGACATCGGGCGTGACAGGATTGATCTTCTGCAACATATGAGAAAGCATAGGGCTAACCTCAGATGCAATTTTTCCGTTGGCGTCTTTTGCCCAATAAAGAAATGTTAGGCATGCTGCATCACTAGCAAAGGCTTGAACAAACATTCTGAATCTTCCCAACTCCTTACTATCTATGCAGTTAGTGGTGAGTATCAAAAAATTCTTGAGAAATAATAGCTTCTCCTCCAAGGTTTCAATTTGTTTCTTGAATGGTACAATTTCACCAGCTTTGTGGGTAACAAGATCATTTAGAATGTCAAGGATAAGCTTCACAATCTTATAACTTGTTGAAGGCTTTAATTGAAATGACAAATGAAACAAATTTTCGCACCATGCTTCTATTTCTATCTTCGACATCTGAATTTTTCCTTGTAATTCAAATGCTAATGGACGTAAATCTGTGGTGTCTCCTCTACGCATTGCTTGGTATGGAGCAGCAAGAAATCCTTTTTCCGCTTTTTCTTTTTGTCTACGTATTGCACGGAATCGAGCAGCAAGAAATCCTTTTTCTGCTTCTTCTTTTTGCCATATCATTTGAAGAGAAGTGATTATAGAGCTCAATCTTGCCATGACTTCTTCATCCGCGTCATCCCATGTTGCAAGGCATAGAAGAAACGCCCTTATGAATTTAAGCTCCATCCTGTATATGGGCAGTTGACTTCTCACCGGATCACCCCACTTAACATGCTTCTCAAGTAAATAGAGCTCTCTTGCAATAGATACAAAATATATATAACCCATTTTCTCTGCTTCCGAACTAACACAAGAATCTGAATATCCGTCAAAGTAAAGTTGTGTGATCTTAGCATTTGCGATCTCAATCTGGGTCATAAAATCACTTAGAAGCATCTTTTTATGAGAGAAAACCTCTTTCATCTCACCAGTGGGTAGAAGCAGATAAGAATGCTCACGGAAAAGAGCATAAACCTGGCTGCGGAGCCCATCTTCTTCTTCTTCTGCTGCTGCTGCGTTCTGATTAGTGAGAGACGTGAAAAGAAGTATGAGCGGGTCTCGAAGAATCAGAAAGTCATCATCCAGGTGCTCAAAAAAGAAGTCAACCGAAGTCGCAACAGTAGCCGAGAGAACAATAGAATCATATGAAGCTTGCAAGTTTTGGGAAATTAGGATGGTAACATCAGGTGCGTATGGTATGAACTTGTGTGACATATGAAAAACGACTATGCTCATCTCAGTCGCAGTTTCTTCGTCTGCTTCTTTTGCCCAATACAAGCATGCTAAGCATGCTGCTTTGTCGGCAAAAGCCGCAGCAAATTTCTTGATCCGAAGGAGTATATTGCTATCTGTACAAGTACAAGAATCAGAGTACTCCACCACTAGATCCATAAATACTAGCTTGTCAATCAAGATATCGATTTGTTTTTCGAATGGAACAATTTTGGCTGCTCTGTAGTAGGAAAAACTGTCCATAATAGAACGGAGATTGTAAAATAAACTCCCGATATCAGAAAAAGATTCTGAAACCTTGGGTTGCATCGAGGAGGAGCACACCAAATAATATTCACACCATAGCTCAACATGTAGCTTGCTCTTTTGAATTAATCCTTCAAGTGCAAAAGCCAGTGAAAAGAAAGCTTGGGCGTCTATTGGCCATGTATCAATCAGGCGATTTTGAATCAGTCCATTGCTTGTTTCTGCCCAAAGCAATCTAAAAGCAGTGATGGTAGATCTCAATCTAATTCTACTTTTTTCATCCCTTTCCCATGATTCAAGGCACGAGCAAAACAGGGACAGGAATCTCAAGTCCATCTGGAGCTGCTGGAGTTGGGTCAGCACTTGTTGATCATCATCAGCCCACGGTGCACTTTGCCTAATCCATGACAGCTTTTCCAAAATCAATTGGAAGATTCTTCGACTCATTTTCTGTTCCGATCAAGGGAATCACAGTTAACAACTTTCAACAACCAGACAGACAGATAGATAGATGGATGGATCGATCTCTATTTCAGTTATGTTCATGATATTTTATGGTGGTTTAGGGATAGAAACTGCTCAACTCTCTCAATTGTTCAGCCAGAAAAAGAATTGTTCATTGACCAACTCAAATTCTGTGGACATATATATATATATGTATATATATACTAGCAAACATAGACTAATTTATTATTTTAATTTTTTTAACATTATATCTATATTCTTGACCATTTGTTTAATTTATAAAATAAATATATGTTATCCAACAAAAAATACATAAAAAATATATTATAAATAATGAAATTGTTATAGAATGATTTTACGCTTGGTAGAACTAATTTAGTTCTCTTACTCGTACGCATAACGCATTGAATCGATCAAACTCGTCATGTTACGTTTTCATTCTTTTAAATATGATAGGCTTTTTTTAGTTAAACTCATATATTTATTGGTACATGAAGAATTGTCTCAAGTATGCGGTATATCGTTAGATATTCTCTAAATTCCTTCTAAACTAAAAAACATCATCAAAATATTATGTGTCTGAAAAATTGTGTAATGTTTCAATTATATACGTTTTTATACTAGCGTTTAAGTACAATTGTAAATACTCTTTGTTTAATAATTTAGTGTCAGTCAAATTTAATAATCATAAAGACAAACAATCATTAGTTGTGTCATATGAGTATTAGTGAGTTATAATTATTCTTAGATAATACTACATATACAAGAAAAATACCGTACAAATTAATTTAAAGGATATTTATTTTGATCATTTATGTATCATTCATGCTTTATTCCATGCTTTTGTGATGCTATCTGCCTCTTCTTCTCAAGTGGAATAAAGTGATTGAACTTGATATGCATTACCATGATGACTTCCTTCTCTTCATACATAAGCAATCCATCTGTAAAATCCATGCTGAGTTGGGATCATGCTTGTGTGGGATTGGTAGTGGCTGGTGTAGTCCTTGAGGTTTATCAAGTAGACTCTTGTACTGCTGACAGGTAATACACTTTTGTATCATTTCTTGAACATCCTTCTTAATCGGCCAATACAACGGTCTCTTAACCATGCTATAACAATCAGTTTGGATCTCAAAACCTATATTGTTCCTACATATATCATCTTTTTGTATTTAAGAATCCCTTGGTGCAAACTGCAGTGGGGGATCTGTGGCTATACTAATTGTTCATCAACATGAATTTACTTGGACAAGGCATTAGCCGCTACAATTTCACTTCTCTTCTTGTACTCAATAATGATATCCAACCCAAGTAACTTGGTCACCCATTTTTGTTGTAGTGTAATAGTGGCCCTCAGATTCAGAATGAACTTCAGACTCCGTTGATTAGTTTCGATGACAATGGCTGTTTAGGGTATATTTTACTATATTTTCGGGCTTAATCCCTAAACAATTTACCTTGTTTTTAAAGGAAATAAATGAGAAAAGCATGTTTTTAACCAATAAATTCCTATAATGGTTATTGAGAGGTTATAATTTAATTATGAGGAAATATTGGGATTAAATGTTATTTTGTTACACATTTTATTATTATTATTACTCGATGACTTGGTGTAACAATAATTTTGTAGAAAATAAAGAAATGCAAGGGATATTATTTATTGAGAAGATTTATGTCATTCAATCAAGGATTTCAAAATAAAGGAGAAAATCGGATCGGCATTTGAAGAATAAATCGGATCGAGAGCGAAAGAGTGGAGTGGGAACACGCTTTACGAAAGCACGTTGTGAACGAGAGAAGTGACACGCTCGGTCGACCGAGCCGTGCTATTCGGTCGACCGAGCCGAGACGTTCGGTCTACCGAGGCTGAATTGACGCGTTTTCTAGATCCTTCCCTATGTCGGCTGATGTATGTCAATCGGATGCTAAAATTATACGATGTTTTACCCCAATTCTTCAGTATATAATGATAAATTCGTATCGATTATAGTGGAATTAAGTATAAATCAAATCAATTTCATTTCATAATTAATATATAAATTTTATTAATAAATGTTAACCTAGTTATTTATAATTTATCATCAAAAGTTATTAATGTTATGATTATATTATGTTTGTTTTGTAGTGATAGAAGAGCAGAAATGAAATGGAAAGAAATTGGGAAGCATTCGTTTTATTTCAGGCAAGATTTATAATTGTTGATGTCATGGCTTGAGCCACAACATCAAAAGTGGCGTGAGCCACAACATCAAAAATGGCCTGAGCCACAAATTAAATGGTGCAGGCCACAATATCAAGCACATGCGCATTAAATGCAGAAGTCACATCTCAACCACTTTGGTCATGCATGGCTTAAGCCACACCAAAAGTGGCGCAAGCCACCTTATTAAATTGCAAAAATTTGGCAATATACTATTGCTCATCAGTGAAGAAAAAGCGAGTTCGACAGATAGAGTTTTAAAGAAGCTTGAAGGCAATATCACCCAAAAGGCTCTCCCTAGCCAAAATATCCATCAATTTAACACTTAAATCTTTTGTAAAACATTGTAGAATTATCATTTTGATGTTTGGAGCACCTTGGTGGATGTAGGAGCAACTATTTTGTGTTCTATCTTCATTGAAGCTTTGAAGGTTAGATGAACATCCTAATTTCGAGTTCATGACTTGAATTAGGTAGATTCTTAATCTTTACTTTGATCTAATTGTTCTTGTTATTATGAATGCTAGCTTTAACTTGTTGGTAGTTATGATGATAAGTGGCTAGTTTCTTGTATTGATTAAGATGATATAGTAATGATAGTTAATCCTTTTATTGTTTGGAGTTGATCGTTTTATTGATAGCTTCTATTGTGTTGAAATCCTCTTGCTTGCTTTGATTGTTAATGTGTGTATTGGAGTAATTAACCATTGCATGCACCTACACAACTAGTAGATACCGAACGGAGATATTAGTTGTGAGACGATGGTAAGAGGGACGGAAGGTAGAATCGACCGTAACGGAATTTGATTCCTTATCCGGGGAATATTGCATTCATGTGTTTATCGTGTCGAGTCATTAGGTTTAAGGTACTTAAACCAAGGATGAGAGCATAGTGTAATTTTATACACTCGTATGAGGAAAATTACATGTTTCGGAATGCACCATTCACACAATAGCACACCCTTGGTGATCGATTTCACTCAATTTAAGGAAATGAACTTGAACTATAAACCATCTTAGTCAATTTCTTTTATCGTTTGAACAATCTTTGTAGTTAATTATTAGTCTTTTAAACAAAACTGCGATTCGGATCAAGATAATAATAACTAATCGGTGTTTAACCTCACATTTCCCTTGGGAGACGACCTTGACCACCACGCTTAGACTACGATTGACCCGGTACATCGCCGGTGAGATTGAAACCCTAGAAAGGTTGCATCAAGTTTTTGGCGCCGTTGTTGCGGGAGTTTGTAACGGTTTCTACTTATATTAGTTTAAAATTTTTGAGAAAGAATCAAAACTTTTTCTAACCTAATTGCTTTTATTTTCTTTTGGTACTTACCTCTTGGTAAGTTACCAAGTGTTGTTCAATTTGTTTTCTTGTTGTTTCTATTTTGCGCTTGATGACCCGTTCTAAGCGGTAAGGCCCTCTCACTCATACAAGCCCGACATCAGCGATTCTGGCGCTATTCTGGTGAGAACAAGCGAGGTCAAACTAGCCAAGGACAACTTGGTGAAGAAACTTCCCAAGAATCATCTAACCAAGAAATAGATATGGCCGAGATTAGTGACGAGACACCACCGAACAAGGATTGAATCATGCCCAAGGCATGGTCAAAACCAAGCCAACTTAAATCCACCACCCATTCACCCACTTCACCCAAATCCGAACAATCAAAATCCCAATGACCAACAAAACCGTAACCAAAACAAAATCAAAACCAAAACAAAACCAAAACCGAATCAAAACAACCGAAATAACCAAAACAACAATCCTCCATTTAGACCCCTTTGTGATCAAACAGTTAGAAGAAACCAACCAAATGATCCTATCCGTTTACCTAATGAAGGAGCTAACAACTTTGAAGTGAAAGGTCATCTCTTTGGATTGATTGACACTCGTTGTCAATTTTTTGGTGAAGATCACGAAGATCCACATCAACATCTTCATCTATTTGAGCAATTTTGCAACACGGCTAAGAGCCATGGTGTTCATAAGGAGTTGACAAGGATGTCAATGTTTCCTTTTTCATTGACTGGAAAGGCTAAGGATTGGTTTTCATCTCTTCCTCATCACTCATTGACTAGTTGGGAAGAAATACAAGACGAATTTTTAAAGCAATATTTCACACCGGGAGAAATTTGAAATTGAAGGTTGAAATTGCTAACTTCAAGCAAGGAGTTGAAGAGTCTCTCGGAAGTGCATGGGAAAGATTTAAAAATTGTTGAGAGCTTGTCCCGATCATGGTTACACTCTTGAAATGCAAATCCAACTCTTTTGTAGGCAGGTTGAGACATGAGTCCCGTGCGGATGTTGATCATGCATGTGGCGGTTGTTTGATGATGCGTGATGCACAAGAGGTGTATGATGCTATTGAAAGAATCTCGAAAAATAATAGAATGTGGGAGACCGGATCGAGTACAAGAAAAGTTGCTTTTGTAGGAGAAGCTACGTCCCAATCGGAAGTGTTAGCTCAACTAGCTTCTCTCAACAAGAAATTCGATGGTATGCAATGTAGCAAGAATTCGGACACTTATGCACAAGGTGAATTCCCAATTGAGGAAGTGAGATATGATGATGATACAACTGAAGGATGCAGGTTCTTAGATCTAAACGAATTAGATCTATGCGCAGCGGATGGATCACGATTTATATATCAAAACACATAATTAAAGGACTTAAACTACTACAAGGGGGTTTAAAATCATGTTACCAATAACGGGAAGAGTCGCCTTGATCTTCCGATGTGTTCTCCAAACGGCGGTTGGTGGACACCGATCCTTGATTTGAAACCTCCTTGATATGCTTTCAAGAAAAACTCTAAGTTTTTCTTCAACCAAAACCCAAGACAAGAAAACAAATTTTTCTCTTTATTCTAGTGTGGGGGCTAAATTTTGCCTTGCAATTTCTTGGAATAACTCTCCTTTTATAGGAGAGTAAATCCTGGCCTCCAAGTTTCTAATTAATTAAATAAATAATTAAAAAGAAATCACAATAAAGGATAATTCCATTTATAAAAGATTGTGATTAATCAATCAATCAATTACAAATCAATTATCTTTTATTAATTAATTATTTAACAAGTAAATAATTAATCACACAAGAAAATCAATTCTTGCCCTTTTAATAGCTAGGAGGCGCCACACACTAGGGTTTAGCCCACGTAAAATGTCTTTTCAGTATTATATTATTCAAATTAAACTAAATAATATTTTGCATATCAATTAATTAGCCCAAACAATTAATTATCAATGAGGCCCAAAAACAGAAAAAACATCCAATTACAGAGCCACATCGGGACCATGGACCTATAACCAAGAGCTCCAATAATTAATTATTCATCGAATGTAATAAGTACATTAATTATTAATTCCGGGATTATGCCACCATAAACCCGGCCCGAACTCTACCGATTATAGATATATACTTATACTCAACCCATGTAGTGAATAAGCGTCCATTGATATAATCACTACATACGGATTAACCTCCATAGATCGTCCCATTCTGAAAGGGAAGTCTCCGTGAACCCTACTCGTAATATCTTATCCTTATTTACCATCAACCCCGATGATCAATTAGTACACATATCGACTAGTAGCTAATTAGTCAAATGCGAAACTCCGGGATCGATCACTTTCTTAGGGCTAACAAATAAGGGGATCGCTTCTACTTCCCGCAGAAGGAATGGATTCCATGTCTGTGAAAATCAAAACTACTCACTCATCCTGGAGATAGTGCCAATGAGAAGTGGCTTGGAACACATTATTTAAGTGAACCGTAACTAACACATCAAACACTACCCGGGACAAGCAAAGATCCTCGTGATCACCTCATGATTAAGGTTGATCCATATATGATCATCTAATGATTTAATAAGATTCCTCGATTACGGAATTACACCGAGAAATTCGATTAAATCGGTCCACCCTATATGAATGCCATCATATATAAATGCCCCACGTAGTACCCTCTCTACCGACAAATCCGGATAAGACTATCACACCCTAAGGTGTTCTGGGCGCATTATTGGTGTTTTAATCAAGAGACCCTAAACTCTGATTAAGTTCACCACGGACTAACAGTTTAAGCATATCTCCACTAACTCAATCCTCACGTGCATGCCATACACTGAGTTAAGCGGTTACATACTGATATACTTAGGGTTTGCAGCAGTGTATTATTTACAAGCACAAAGCAAGTAATAAGGTGAGATAAATTCTGTCATAAAAACAATTACACAAATTGTCTTTCGGGCACTACACCTAACAATCTCCCACTTGCACGAAATGACAAGTAATGATTGTTTTTAGAGCACACCCTTTCTCATCTTATTCACAACACTCTCCCACTTGCTCTAAAAGCAGATGAGACATATCCATCAATGCCGTACCCTCCAAGCACTCGACTTGGTACACTGATCAGTTAGGTTGTCGGCTCAAGACGATCTTTAGGATCGAAACGTCGCCGGTCCTTCCAATCAGGCGGTACTCTCTCTCAATATGCTTATGACTTCTTATGACTGAGAAGATCCTACTAAGCTATCTCTTCACTGTTTTCACGATGAAGTGATATCGGCTTATCAGACCTGGAATTACTCCCAGACCAAAAAGGAAATTCTAAGCACTATGAGTAAACACTGAGCCCGAGATCAACTTAATGATCATCCTTAATCTGACTACAAGTCAGAATCAGTGTAGTCAACCATATTCAAGTTTGCACCTGAATATACAAGCATATGATTCCTCGTTCTCTAACGATACTTGAGGACGTACTAAACCGCTACTTATTGCTTGAATCCAAGACTCAACTGCAATTGACTCGTTTGACTTGCCCTTATCCCAAAGAGACTCTATCCCATTTTCTCTTTATCCGAAGATTTGGAGAATCATCCCTGAGAGGTAAGGTAGGACTACTCTCGTTGAATGCTGCAACCATATATGCATAATCATCTTATTCAGTAAGATCGGTGGGAGAGCCAATGACTCATTCTCGTGAATTTGACCGAATCAGATTCTTAGAACATAGTCCAATTCTCTCATCCAGAGAATCTTGGCGTGTCGGGCTTCGACTTCAGATAGCACACACATGTTGTTTCCAATCAAGCTTCAAGTGTTATCATTCATGAACACTAATACTACTATTTTACCAATATTGATATCCAAATCTACTAAAGACTTATCAATATTCTCGTCAATTCCACATATTTTAAAACATGTGACTTTAAATGACCGAGAGGTTCTCTTAAATCCACAGAGGATATAAGCCATGGCGAGCCTCCTACCAAAGGTTCTTTCTGAATGAATTAAGATATCGTTAGTCTCGCAAAAAGGTCTTAGGGAATCACCCCTATCTTCTGCTTTGTAACGAATCCGTTATTCATTCTTAGCTAAAACCCTTCTGTTCTGAATGAATTCAGATTCCGTTGTTCGGCAAGAAAGTCTCGTGGAATCACCCCTATTTTCTCGCTTTAACGAAATCTAGCAAGACTGAGTGGTGAGAGAGTTCAAGGTCCGTTAACTCTCTACTTGTCGTGAATCACCCCTATACCACTCAACTTTGCGCCGAAAGTTTAAACTTTCCTATTCATTCGACTCTTTTACTCGTGTAGATCCAATTGCTCCCACTCGGGCTGAGACACTCGGTGGTTCTACAAGAGGTCAATGTAACTGAGTACCAAAACTCCATTCACAGGGTTAAGGTTTTCAAACCAACCTCTATAATCGTAATCCTATACACCCCACCAAGAGCCATAGGTTATCAATCACCCCAAAGAGATTATAAAGTCCACAAAATCACAATGGGTCAACGGTTAAACCATACTCCCACCGTGTCTTGGGTGGATTGACATTCGATCTAGTAGTATTTATCGGTGTAATCACCAACAACTAATGTTGGACGTGGTCCGATTAAATCGATAGTAAACTACCTTTGGGTAACCGTACTCCAAGGTTTAAGGTCGCTTATAGATTCTATCGAAGGCTTGTGATAGTTCAACCGTCACTATCTCGATCTCAAGAATCTTTTAATCAACCTTCACTGCGTCTCATTAAGATATTTCACGAACAAATCACAATCGAACGTATGCGCAAAAATCTCCATCCTACCTTCAAGCATTAAATGCTAAATGCCTACATTTATGGAAGTGGTGTGAACCGAATTCACTCATTATCCATAAATTCACCGGCATCTTCTAGGTAGACTTCTCGGTTTACATAATAATGTTAACCGTTATTTTGCAACCAATTATCTTAATCGAGTTTAACAAAGTATTGTAGCACATTAATAACTATATCGAGGCAAGTCTATGGTTTCTTCCTCAAAGAGAAACATTCCACTAGGAGGCGTGCCGAGCATCATCCCAAGACTATGCTATAGCCTATTTATGAGCATGGAATACTCTATTCTCTCGCTAAAATCGTAGAGACTCCTCCTCGTATTCTTTTGATAAACTAAATCGCGTTTTGAGTAGTTATCGACAAAATGTCACCACTCAAAAACTCCCACTAGCTTGTGTCTCTCACTAGACCCGAAGGTCATGATGAACAAGCTATGTTACCCTTTCAAATCTATTACCCTCTCACGATTGAAAGGAAACTTAGTCATTGTTCCTTTGAGATAGTGTTCTGACTCGGGAGATAGGAATCACCCTTAGCCACCTCTGTGTCTCTTCTCTAGGATATATGCACTAATTAATAGATATTGAAGGGTCGTTTATCTTAATACGAAACCTTTTACCTTTAATAGTTTTAGATGTGTTATACTTATTCAAATTTTCTTAGTGGTTCGACTTTATCAAACAAAAGTCCGAGTCTTGGATTCGTACTACAAATGTCATATTCACTTTCTATGAGGCAACAATATATCGAGTTGAAAGTGAATCCATTTGCTTCAACGAATCAGAAACAGAAAAATAATTTTTCTGTGATATTCAAGGATAGAATCCAAATTCATTTCCTTATATCACTCCCACTATTGTAGCCGAAATTATCGCCCGTTGTTACTCTATTAATCGTTAATGCACGCACTTTCCTTGTTCTCCCAAAGAACTAAACTACCGAGTCAAGTTACTCGGTTAAGAAAGTCGCTAAGATTCATTGGTTAGTGATCCAAATCACTTTCCTTATCCTATACTTTCTTTAATTAATGTTTCGGTTTAGCCTCAAAACTTTAGTTAAGATGATTAACACTTATAGACATTCTTTCCCATTCTCAACTTTCCTTAAAAGGAAATAGTCTTGAACTAGCGCTTCAATTGAGTAGACACTACTCGTGAACTGTGGGATGTCTAATAAAAGTGTTACCAGATGGGACTAATTTTCTAATAAATTAGAAAAACATAAGATAAAAGCTCCCACTAGTTTATCGGTTCCAAATACCGCCTAACTAGCGACACTTAAATTTATGATTCTCCAATTTTTCTATTAGAAAATTTCTCGTGTAGACACTACACAATTAAAATTCACTATAAGAATTTTGTTGTCCCAATCATCTTTCAAACTAACTACGGTTGTCTCTCGCTCACACGAGTGACAAGAGTGACATACTTATTTACGCCACTTAAGTCTTGAAGGCTTCAAAAGAAATATCTCTTCCAAAAATTAATCGCATGTGAGATTAATAAATACAACGTTCTAGTTACTTACCACTTTTTAACGAAGTCATTACTAGTCAATTTTACACTAGCGATCCTAGCACCTGTAGAGATATATATAATGATTGTAAATAAAATTGATGTAAAATAAATCCAAATCATACACTACTAAAATTTTAGAAACATAAACTAAGTACTTATAGTCTATCCTACTGTTCCAAGGATTTAATCTAATGCCTCAAGTGCCGCCAGGGTAGGTCAAAGAGGTTTCGATTAATATTGAAGATCGATTGAGAATCGAACATCTCATTTGTGATCGTCAATCACCTTTCCTTTTTCAATAAGGTACTACCAAAAATACCTTTTTATGAGTGTGACCTCTCTCTCATTTTTTTAGGTAGACCCCGAGTGTGTCGCCTTTAGGGGTCGGTCAAGGTGACCCGACGAGTACCCAAAATCCTATCCTTTCGGAGACCAAGCCTTGAATTTTGATAGCGGTGAAGGCCTTCCTTAGGAGGCCGGTCCCAGCCGGCACGAGGCGTCACCATTCTCTCACGTTGCTTGTGTCAACAAGAGGGCCGTGGGGTCGGCCGTCGCCTCTCCGCTCCCACTCAATATTTTGAAAAAGTGGTGGGTTTATCGATCACGCTTTTGGACTTGATGTTACATTAAAGAACAATAAATCATAGGCCCGAATGTTGTCGGTTATGTGGGCTAGCCCACCCGACCTATTCGTTAGAACATATGTGGCCGCCGGACGGGTCAAGGCTAGGAGAGGTCCGTTGAGCCGTAGTGGCTCTTCGGATGGCTCGGTGATGCTGCACTTCGCGTGCAAACGCCACACGTGGAGGGTGAAGTCGATTGAGCCGTAGCTACTGTTGACCACCCAACCGTGGTTAAACCACTTTCGAACCTGTTTGCCCGTGATTATCCAATCCTTAAACATCAAACTTTCACGTAGACACTACGGAACAAAAACGTAATCTCGTCTTAGGTAAGGTGGAATTCACCGAGAATCCAACACGTTAACCACGAGGTTTCGGGATTTTACTCCATATGCTTTCGCAGAGTGGGATTCACCGAGAATCCATCACCCAACCTCGACGATTGAAAAAACCCGTGTTCCTCGGTTTTTACCCTAATTAGTTTCTAATTAATATCAAACAATTAATTAAAACTAATCGTGTGTTTTATACATGCCTCGAATTAATTTAATTTCTACATGTATGCATATGGAGTGGAATTCATGATATGATGCATGTCATGGCAATTTTCCGATTCTACTCATACAATCTACACATGTATACTAGTGCGGAAAATAAACACCGAGATGGACCGTTGGCACACCCCGTAAATTAATCTATTCAAAAATAAATTAAAACCCTAATCTGCAGCTGTTAAGAATCCTCGACGATCGGCATATCAAACGAACTTGGATCGGGACGAAACTTTCCAGATCTGATCTTCATTCTTCGGACTTCAAGATGGACGGTCGGATCGGAGCTTTGACTTGTCAATCTTCCTCAGTGAGCCGCCCAACTTGCTGCTGAAACAGACTCTTACAGCAGCACATCATATACTTCCCGAGGCCGATCGGGGATCAAGATGAATCCCGATCGTCCTGAAAATTTTATCGCACGTCCAAAACTCCATGATTAACGATCTGACCGGTCGGATTTTAATTTGAACGGTCCAATTGTTCCCAGAAAATCGAAGAAGTCACAGTTAGGGTTTCTGTGAATCCTGCGTTTTTCTGTTACAGCAGCCACTTCGCAGCAACGAACGGAAACCCAAACGGACTCTGATCGACACCAAAATTTATGGGATTGTTCATAAACTTCCAATATTGATTCTGACCGGAGGGATCTTCGTTTTAACGGCTCAAACAACGGGAAAAACGAAAAGACTAAACAGCTAATGTACAGATCTATTTTCTGGAAATTAAAATTGCAATAATACATAAATTACATAATTTCCTATACTCATATGAACGAATTTTCACCGTTCATATGAGTTTACAATAGATCTAACGGGTAAACGATGCCAACCCCAATCCATCTCTTCAACCATAGCAATTTAAAAATTATTAATGCATAATAATAAGTAAAATATCACCTACATGCAATTCCACTCCTTTAAATCGCTTTAATTACGATTATGACTATATAAATCGTGGAAACTCGCTCTCGCTACCACATGAAGGATGCGGGTTCTTAGATCTAAACGAATTAGATCTATGCGCAAATGATGGATCACGATTTATATATCAAAACACATAATTAAAGGACTTAAACTACTACAAGGGGTTTAAAATCATGTTACCAATAACGGGAAGAGTCGCTTGATCTTCCGATGTGTTCTCCAAACGGTTGGTTGGTGGACACCGATCCTGATTTGAAACCTCCTTGATATGCTTTCAAGAAAAACTCTAAGTTTTTCTTCAACCAAAACCCAAGACAAGAAACAAATTTTTCTCTCTTTATTCTAGTGTGGGGGGGGGCGAAATTTTGCCTTGCAATTTCCTTGGAATAACTCTCCTTTTATAGGAGAGTAAATCCTTACTCCAAGTTTCTAATTAATTAAATAAATAATTAAAAAGAAATCACAATAAAGGATAATTCCATTTATAAAAGATTGTGATTAATCAATCAATCAATTACAAATCAATTATCTTTTATTAATTAATTATTTAACAAGTAAATAATTAATCACACAAGAAAATCAATTCTTGCCCTTTTAATAGCTAGAGGCGCCACACACTAGGGTTTAGGCCACGTAAAATGTCTTTTCACATATTATATTATTCAAATTTCAACTAAATAATATTTTGCATATCAATTAATTAATTTTCACCCAATTAATTATCACTGAGGCCCAAAACAGGAAAAACATCCGAATTACAGAGCCACATCGGGGACCATGGACCTATAACCAGTAGCTCCAATAATTAATTATTCATCGAATGTAATAAGTACATTAATTATTAATTCCGGGATTATGCCACCATAAACCCGGCCCGAACTCTACCGATTATAGATATATACTTATACTCAACCCATGTGAGTGAATAAGCGTCCATTGATATAATCACTACATACGGATTAACCTCCATAGATCGTCCATTCTCGAAAGGGAAGTCTCCGTGAACCCTACTCGTAATATCTTATCCTTATTTACCATCAACCCCGATGATCAATTAGTACACATATCCGACTAGTAGCTAATTAGTCAAATGCGAAACTCCCGGATCGATCACTTTCTTAGGGCTAACAAATAAGGGGATCGTCTCTACTTCCCGCAGGAAGGAATGGATTCCATGTCTCAGTGAAAATCAAAACTACTCACTCATCCGGAGATAGTGCCAATGAGAAGTGGCTTGGAACACATTATTTAAGTGAACCGTAACTAACACATCAAACACTACCCCGGGACAAGCAAAGATCCTGGTGATCACCTCAGGATTAAGGTTGATCCATATATGATCATCTAATGATTTAATAAGATTCCTCGATTACGGAATTACACCGAGAAATTCAGATTAAATCGGTCCAAATCTATATGAATGCCATCATATATAAATGCCCCACGTAGTACCCTCTACCGACAAACCGATAAGACTATCACACCCTAAGGTGTTCAGGCGCGCATTATTGGTGTTTTAATCAAGAGACCCTAAACTCGATTAAGTTCACCACGGACTAACAGCTTTAAGCATATCTCCACTAACTCAATCCTCACGTGCATGCCATACACGAAAGTTAAGCGTTTACATATTGATATACTTAGGGTTTGCGCAGATGTATTATTTACAAGCACAAAGCAAGTAATAAGGTGAGATAAATTCTGTCATAAAAACAATTACACAAATTGTCTTTCGGGCACTACACCTAACAACAACTTTTGTATTGGATGAGCCAAGAGAACTAACAAATGAAGAGGTTAGCTTCATGCAACAACATCAAAATCTAAACAATGCTTATTCAAATTCCTTTAATGCTATAAGGAGAGATCATCCAAATTATCGTTGGTCCGAAAATACAAACAAGCAAGGCCAACCACCATTCCCTTTACAACAAAGAACCTCTTTTAACCCAAATTCCCAAACTCGAAATTTCCAAGGAAATTCCTCCACCTATCCACAACAACCACCAACTCGATCTTACCAACAACACACCACCCAAAGCATTCCCATTACTCAAAATACTACTCAATCAAATGACAATGTTGACAAATGGGGAGCAATGATGGATAATCTTATGGGTGTTGTATCTACTCAAGCTAAGAATATGGAATCCATGATGACTTCTATGAGTTCGGTTACTAAAGATCTTAGCTCTTTGAGGACTACAATGAGTGGTCATGATACAAGAATGAAGACCATAGAAGCATCAATGCGGAATGTAGAAGAACACTTGAGTAGGGAAGGAGAAAGAAAGAGTAGTAGACCACCCGGTGGACTTCTAGCAATACCGAGAGGAATCCAAGGAGGTTAATGTTATCGTTACTCGTAGTGGAAGAATTTGTGGAAGCAATGGTGGTGTGGAAAATCCCGGAAATAACGAAGTGGAAGATGATTTAGATGACAAATTCGAAAATGAGGAATTGACTGAAGAAGAAGAGGAGATTGTTGACAACTTTTTGAGAAGGGATAGATATGTTGAAAGGGAAAGTGATGATGAAGAATGGGTGAAAGTGCCTAGAATCTTGAAGAACCCTAGAGCAAATGATCTAAGGACCTTATTTAATGAACATGTGAGAGAGGATCAAGTTGAAGAACACACAGTTTCTAAAGACTCTCCACCGGTTCACATTCAAAAGGCTCAAAGGGAACCAAGACAAAAATCGAATAAGGAAAAGCAAGAAGAAATTGATTGGCGGCCACCTAATGCCCAAACTTTCGAGGAAGCTACTCCATCTCAACCAAACGACAAGGGTAAGGGAGGTATGAATTCTAATCCCACTTTAATTGACCTTGAATCACTCCCGTATCCCCCAAAAGAACAAATTAAAAAGTTGAAGATGGATAAAAAATATGCTCGCTTCCTTGATACTTTTCGCCATTTGAATATTAACATTCCCGTAATTGAAGCTTTAATTAATATGCCTACTTATGGGAAATTCCTTAAAGATATTTTGTCAAATAAGAAGCGTTTAGAAGAATATGAGAAAATTTGTCTTAATGAGGAATGCTCCGCGGTCTTACAACATAAGCTTCCTCCTAAACTTAAGGATCCCGGTAGTTTCACCATACCATGTGAAATCGGGGGATTTTTGTTTAAGAGAGTACTTTGTGACCTCGGTGCAAGTATAAATCTCATGTCTTATGCGGATTATAAAAAACTTGGAATAGGAGAACTTAAAAACACGGAGATGACTCTCCAATTGGCGGATAGATCGATTAAATACCCTAAGGGGAGTCATTGAAGATGTTTTAGTTAAGGTTGATAAGTTTTACTTCCGGTTGATTTTGTGGTGATGGAAATGGAGGAAGGGTATTCAACGCCCTTATTCTTGGTCGTCCTTTCCTAGCCACGGGAAGAACTCTTATTGATGTTCAAAGAGGTGAGGTAATCTTGAGAGTTAATGAGGATAAAGTCACTTTTAATATCTTCAAAGCAATGAAACATCCATACGACTCACGAGAATCATGTTCTTTTATAGATGCTATATCTTCTATTTGTGTGGATCGTACTAACTTACGTGCCTTTGAAGATAAGTCGGAAGAATGCTTGGCTTTATCAATCTATAAAGAAGAAGAAAATGACAAAGAAATGAAGGAAGTGATTTTTCACTTGGATGTTTGTGCCCTTTTAGAAGACAACCATGGCACCGGTATTTGGAACTAGATTTGAGTGGACCAGTTTTAAGCCTTCGATGGAAGAGCCACCAAGAAATTTGGAATTAAAATCGTTACCTTCTAATCTTAAATATGCTTTTCTTGCAAATGATAAATTGTTACCTGTTATTATTTCTTCGTCACTAACCGAAAGTTGCGGGAAGACCAATTGCTAAGGATGCTTAGAAAGCACAAGAAAGCATTCGGTTGGGCGGTAGCGGACATTCATGGAATTAGCCGAAATTTGTGTGCACAAGATCATTTTGAATGATAATGCTAAACCGTGTGCACAACCACAACGCCGTCTAAATCCACATATGCAAGAAGTGGTGAAGAAAGAGGTTATCAAATTGCTAGAAATGGGCATAATCTTCCCTATCTCGGATAGTGAATGGGTTAGCCCTACTCAAGTGGTACCAAAGAAAGGCGGTTTTACAGTTAAAGAAAATGAGAAACACGAATGGATTCCTACAAGGGAAGTGACCGGATATCGCATGTGTATCGACTTTCGAAAACTGAATGAGCACACAAGGAAGGATCACTATCCACTACCATACATTGTCCAAATGTTGGAGCGGTTGTGTGGACACAAATTCTATTGCTTCCTTGATGATTATTCGGGATATCTACAGATTTTCATTGCGGCCGGTGATCGAGAGAAGACAACATTTACTTGCCCTTATGGAACGTTCGCTTATAAAAGAATGCCTTTTGGTTTATGCAACGCTCCAGCTACATTTCAAAGGTGTATGATGGCAATCTTTTCGGACATGGTTGAGAAATTTTTGGAGATATTTATGGACGATTTTAGTATTTTTGGAGATTCCTTTGATCAATGCTTATCTCATTTGGAACGTGTCCTACAACGTTGTGAAGATACAAATTTGGTTCTAAATTGGGGAAAGTGTCACTTGATGGTATCCGATGGCATTGTTCTAGGCCATAGAATTTCTGAAGATGGTATCGAAGTTGACAAAGCAAAGATTGAGGTGATCGAAAAGCTACCGCCACCGGTAAACTTGAAGACCTTAAGAGGATTTCTTGGGCATGCCGGATTTTATCGTCGTTTCATTGCGGATTTCTCGAAAATTGCTAAACCATTAAGCCATCTACTCGAGAAAGAAGTACCTTTCAACTTTGACGAGAAGTGTATGGAAGCATTCGAAACTTTGAAGAAGAAATTGGTAAGTGCACCTGTCTTAGTAGCCCCGGATTGGACTTTACCGTTTGAATTAATGTGTGATGCAAGTGATCTAGCGGTTGGGGCCGTGTTAGGCCAACGTCATGATAAGGTTCTAAAGGCAATCTACTATGCATCTCATACTTTGAATGCGGCACAAATCAACTATGCCACAACCGAGAAGGAACTATTAGCGGTTATCTTCGCCTTGGATAAGTTTCGTTCTTACCTCATCGGTTCTAAGGTTATTGTCCACACCGATCACGCGGCACTTCGGTATTTAATGAACAAGAAGGATGCGAAGCCAAGACTTCTACGATGGATCTTACTTCTTCAAGAATTCGATGTGGAAATCAAAGATAAGAAAGGTAAAGACAATGTAGTGGCGGATCATTTGAGTAGACTAGAGATAGTAGAAGAGGAAGGTAAAAGGAAGGAGATTCAAGATGCATTCCCGGATGAACAACTTATGGTGATTGATGCACCTCCATCCATGCAACTCATTGGAAACACCCCGATGCAAAAAGAGGATTCGCCATGGTTTGGTAACATTGTTAATTATTTTACACATGGTTATATCCCACCTCATTGGACATGGCAAAAGAAAAGGAAATTTTTCCATGATTTGAAATTCTATTATTGGGAGAAACCGGACCTTTTTCGGAAGTGTTCGGATGGCATCATTAGGAGATGCATTCCTAATAATGAAATCTCAAGTCTACTATCCTTTTGTCATGGACGTGAAGTTGGAGGCCATCATGGTGGATGGAAAACCGCTTATAAAGTTTTACAATGTGGCTTTTATTGGCCTACGTTATATAGAGATGCACATCATTATGCTAAATCTTGTGAGTCATGCCAGAAATGGGGAAATGTATCTAAGAAACATGAAATGCCTCTCCACCCTATTTTAGAGTGTGAGTTGTTTGATGTATGGGGCATCGATTTCATGGGGCCATTTCCTCCATCATTTGGTAATAAGTTTATTTTGGTAATGGTTGACTATGTATCTAAATGGGTTGAAGCCCAAGCTCTTCCCACCAATGATGCCGGAGTAGTGATGAAGTTCCTTAAAAAGAACATCTTCATGAGATTTGGCACTCCTCGGGCAATCATTAGTGATAGAGGATCTCATTTTTGTAATCAACCATTCACAAAATTACTTGAAAAGTATGGTGTGAAGCACAAGATAGGTACACCGTATCACCCACACACTAGTGGTCAAGTGGAAGTGTCTAACCGAGAAGTGAAGCGGATCATTGAAAAAACGGTAGACACTAACCGCAAAAATTGGTCGGTGAAACTCGATGATGCACTATGGGCATATAGAACGGCTTTTAAAACACCTATTGGTTGCTCTCCTTATAAACTAGTATTCGGAAAATCTTGTCATCTTCCGGTTGAGCTGAGAGCACCGAGCTTTTGGGCTATCAAGTTTCTTAACTTTGATCCCCAAGCCGTAGGTGATCATAGGTTGCTCCAACTCACGGAATTGGAAGAATTTCGTTTAGATGCTTATGAAAACGCCCGTATCTATAAGGAACGCATGCGAAGTCGTTTCATGATAAAAAAGATTTTTCGTCGTGAGTTCCATATAGGTGACGAGGTGCTTTTGTATAATTCACGTTTAAAGTCAAGCTCCGGTAAGTTGAGATCGAGATGGACAGGTCCTTTCAAGGTAACTAGGGTATACGCATCCGGAGCAGTGGAGCTTACTGATGGAAAAACCTCATTTCTAGCCAATGGACATCGAGTGAAATTGTTTGTCAAGGAGGAAGGAATCCCTCAAACTGAGGAGGTGATGTTCCTCACCGACCCCCCTTCTGACTAAAAAAGATGCATAGTCTAGCTATAGACTATAAACTTAGCAACCCCGGGTACTATCTTTCCTTTTATCGCTTATGCATCAACTTTGGTAAGATTATGTGCTTCTGTGCTATGTGTTTAAGTGGTATTAGTTGGTAGTAATCCCTACGATTGATCTGTATAATTCCATTTAATCTACCGTATAATCTCGTCGAGCCAACGACGTTAAACAAAAGCGCTCCCGGGAGGCAACCCGATAGACCGTATAATTTAATTTTAATTTTAAATCTAGTTCTTATCTTAATACGTGATAGAAGTAATATGTTGAGTATGCTTGGTATGTTTGTTCTAAGTATTAGAATTTTTTTTTAAGTTTAAGATGTGTGTTTTATATGTTTTAGGGTGATAGAAAAATTTTCTAAGAAAAATTTTCTATGTGTTTTGCTCTCTGTTGATGAATAGTGAGATTGTGGGAGCACACCATAAAAATTAGTGGCTTGCGCCACTTTCATTTCATCAATTTGGGTATTTTATTTTGTGGCTTGCGCCATTTTCTTAGTGGCTTGCACCACTTTTACCCAATAATTAACTACCCTAGTGGCCTACGCCACACACTTCATCTTTTTCTTCACTGGAAATCCAATTCCTCTCTTCCAGTACACCATTTCTTTAGCACAAAGCTCTCAATTTTTCTTTTGTCCAACCATCAACAGCAGCCGCCATCTTCCTCTGTCCTCTTCTCATCCTTTACTCCTAGACCCAAGTGACGGGACGGTGCTTAGGACATTAGGGACGAAAATTTCGGTGCTTGGATTGGAACACCATTAATTCCGCCACCTTCTTATCTTTTTCCGCGTCAATTTCAACAACACGGTAACAAGTTAATTGTTTTTTTTTTTATTCCATTAAATTATCTTCAAATTCTCATAATTTCATTAATTTTAATATCAAACCGGAGGATGGGATTTAATTTAGTTGGATGAACTGTGTTGTTGTTGCTGTGTTGTTGTTGTCACCACCACCATTATCATAGATGTCCGGCAACCCCTCTCATAGTAAGAAAAATCCGTCAACCAAAAAGCGTAGAAATTGTCACCGTCCCTACACCCCAGTTGAGAGAGCTCTAACACAAGCCGAGCAAGATATCTTATTCGATAGGACCGCTAATGCCGCAGCCCGTCCGAATTATGCCGTAATTTTTAGTCGAGAGACATGTCGTGTCGTCGAGCGTAGTCTCGGCATTTCGCGTATCACTCCTAGGCTTGCGACAATTATTGATGATCGTAAATGGGGAGCCGTGGCGACCATACTGAACTGCACCCATTAATTTTACAATGGTGGCGGAATTTTATTCTGTGTTGTCCACTATTAATCCGAAAGAGTTTGAGAATGGTGTAGTCGGGCTTCACACGATTCGCAGCACCCAAAATCCCTTTCACCCCTAGAGCCATTAATGAGTTTTATCGTATTCCCGTAGTACCAAGAAGAGTCGAGTTTAACACCGTTTGGGAATTAGATAATCCGGCTAAATTGTGGGGAGCGAGCTGAAGCTTTTAGGAAGAAAGTTGATCCAAGTCTTTGTATGGGTTGTGGGTAGATTCCTTTTAGAATACCACACGTGAAGTCGTGGCCCTTAAGCATTTTCTGGCCACAACGTTTGTCCTTCTCGTCATCTTTCGACCTTTAACGTTGAGGAGGCTTGCACCGCCTTCGCTATCCTAGAGGGTATTCCTGTCGATTTAGGAAGCATCATTCATGCCAAGGCCGTGTTGTTTGCCGAAACGTGTCGCCAGGATGGCAACATGCCTTTCCCTAATCTTATCACGAGTCTCTGTACGTTTCATCGAGTCACCCCACTTCCTAGTGATACGTTAATTGCCCCATCAACAGTGCCGATCGGCCCTAACCTCCCTAAAACTCCTCCCCGTCGATCTTCAGTCCCTCATGTGTCTCAGTCTCAGCCGCCTCGCTTGTCCACCGTCATTTACCCCCTCGTCTAGTCAGTCTGTTCCTCGTTTCGGACCTTCCACTCTGGACCCAGCCCTAACTGCCCGTTTGAATTTTCAAGATACTGAGTTGGCTTTCCTCCGTGGTAGTCAGGCTGCGAACAGTGCCAACACAACTTTAGGATTTGAGCGGATGTGTCAGTGGGCCAATGATATCTGAATTGGTATTCGAGCTCAGCGTGATTTTCTTGCCAACATTAACCCGTCTATGACCGAGCAATCCAATTTGTATCCACATTGTTCTGAAATTCCTTACACCGTTCCTGACTGGCATCCTGCCGTTCCCGTTTTTACTCCTTATCAGCCGTATCCTTCTGTGTCTGTCGGTGGTGTGTCAGAGTCGGCTTTTACAGGTACAGGTCCTGAAGCTTTCCCTCAGACTGGAGTGACTATGCCTTCTTCTGTGGATTTTCTCAGTGCCGGTCTAAACACGGTCGGTCTAGAGAGTTCAGTGCGCATGGCTACGTTCGGCGCTAGTTCTGGTCAGTCCATTGCTGGTACTTCTTCTGAGCCGATCGAGATGCCCAAGAATCCACGCATAGCCGATTTCGGAGGACAAAGATTCTTAATCGGATGACATTTTCTCTAGTTTGTTGTTGTAATGCATTGAAACTTGTCATGACTCGGATGAACACGAGGACGATGCTTAATTCAATTATGTGTTATTGTTTTTATTTTTCCAACATTTTCATCATTTCACTTTTTGAATATTAAGCTTATCTTGTTCTTGTGTGTCGTTGAATTGAATCTCAAACTATTTGGCCTGTGACTATTTTGTGGTGGGAATATGTCGAAGTAGTCCCTATTTGGAGTCAAATTGAAAGACAGATGCACTTGATTTTGTTCTCTTACTGTATGTTTGATACGTTTTTAGTGTAATATTTATCTCCTGTTAAAATAAAAAAAAAAAAAAAAAAAAAATCTCGATTTTTGGAGGAAGTGGCTTGCGCCATTTTTAATAGTGGCTTGCGCCACATACCTTTATTTTTATCTTTAAATTCCATTCTGCTTTCTGTCTTGTTTGTCCTGTTTGCATGCTCTTTGACAACTTTCAATCAAGTGGCCTAAGCCATGATATTAGTGGCTTGAGCCATTTTACACTATTTTCTTATCAGAGAGTTTTGCACTCCTTTCCGTTGCTCTCTTTTTCTATATAATAACCACCATTTCTTCTCATTCCTTCACACCAAAAATACCACCCTCCTCTCTTTTATCACTTTTTCTCCTATAATGTCTTCTAACAATGAGCTCACTCCACCACCTTCACCCTCCCTAACACCCCCAGGCTCCCCAGACTCTCCTCCCAGATATAACCACCCTCGTCCTCCTCCACACATCCTAACGTATGGCTCTGAACTTGCTATAAATCGTTATACCTACTGTTTTAGCCATGCCTCAATTCAATACGAAAAAGGATTGAATCGAAATAAACTCAATGAGTTTTCGAAGGTGCGAGTTGATTGGGGTGGGTGGACCAGATTTGTTAGGGCTCCGGGGGGCGTGTCAATGTTTCTATGGTCCGTGAGTTCTATTCCGTTCTTTACGGAGCAGATCGGTAGCCGCACGAATGAGGTGCCAATGCGTGGTGTTCGTGTCCTTTCACCCCTAGTGTCATTAATGCCGCTTTTAACCTCTCTCAAACCTTGGTTGAGCCAATGGCTCTCTACGAGCGATTGTGGGCACTTCATATCCCGGAGAACATGGCTCTCCTCGCGCTATTTAGGTCGTCGGCACTCTGTTCGATCTAACCGTGCTCCAGGAGAGATAAATGTTGCCAACCTTGACACCGATGCGTCGCGCATGGAAACATTTCCTCAACTCTGAGTTTTGCCTTCCACACGCTTCGCAGACTTACATCATGAGGAGCTTGTCCTCATGTACGCTATTCGGTATGGTGCATTAATCAATCGGGGCACCATCATCCACAGACGACTATCAACTTTGCTGAGCTCAAAGATCGCCGCTTGTCACCGCTTCCTTATGCTTGGCTCATTACGCACCTTTGCACTCGGGTTGCGGGCCTTCCTCACCAATTTGGTGATGAGCTTATGCTCAGCCGTGCTACCCGCTCTCGGTTTCTTACCGTTGATCTTCCCGATGGCTCCTCCACTCCACCCTTTTCCACATCCTCTTCTGATTCTGATTATGAATGATCGTTGTGGTGTTCGGTTCAGTTGGTACTGTTGTTGGTTTGGTTTTAAGTATTTAAGTTCTACCCACTCTGGGTTTCAATAAAAGTTGTGTCTGTGATCGTCAGTTTTAAATTGTCATCAGTTGGTCTAAATAATTTGGTGCTAGGCACCTGTGTTGTCTGTTGTTGTCTCATTTCTATTTCTGTTTAATATATTAAATTATGTCTTTCTAAATTTGTTGTTCCTTTCTATTTTTGTCTAATATATTATAAGTTTATGTCTTTCCATTATGGTTAGTCCAATTCTTATCTTCATGCATGCATTCACGTTTGGCCTGCGCCACTTTGTCCCTTTAATTCAAATTAAATTGGTGGCCTAAGCCATGGTTTATAAGTGGCCTGCGCCACTTTCACCCCTAAAAAAAAAAAAAAAAAAAAAAATTAATAATAAAAAAATAAAATAAATAAAATAAAAATAGTAGTAATATGGCTTACACCATCCCTTTTATTTTCCATATTTTAATTGCATGCTACCCCTGATTCGAATTATAACCTATTACTTTAATTGATTTTGTATTTTTCCCTCCTACACTTCTATCCTCACTAGTCATTGAGGACAATGCTAGATCGTAAGTGGGGAGTGGAGCCGTAGTCGGGAAAAACACGGAATTATTTCACTATATACCTAAGAAACGCTTAACTTTTAGTCAAACTCGAACAATTAAGTGGTTAAAATAAATTTTGTTATAAGTTAAGATATGTAATAAAAGAATAGATGTTTTAACAAAGTGAGTAACTTTAATGAATCATAAATGCATTTTTATCGTGATTCCGTGATTATAGTGTGAATCCATAGAGTACGTATATTTCAAAATTTTGTTAACAAGTAACTTTTATGTAATCATGCAAGCATGCTTTCATAGCAACTAGAACTTAGGCTTGATATCCTTTCGAGGCGAAATAGAAAGGTGTTCAGAGTCGGAGTTAGGGATGACGGTCCTGGCATTTCTTTGATTTAGCTAGAGCCAAATGGCCAACCCGAACATAAATTTCCACCTGTCCCCATCTCAGCCTTGTAGAGTGGCGAGACCCCACTCGAAACAGCCGTTCGTAATTAACCCCGTTGTGATCCGACCCTTAACCGAATTTTGGTCTACATTTCCTTGTTTTTCCGCAAGTGTAGTAAGCTTCTATGGATTGTGCGGTGACAACTTTGGAAGTCGAGAGTTGGATAGCATTCATGGCACATGGTTGAGATGTTATTTTATCAAGTTTGGAGCCATTGTAAATATATCTTTTGTTAGTAGTTAAAAAAAAAAAAAAAAAAAAAAAAAAAAACCCTACTTTTCATTGGTTTCTTTTCTAGTGTAAAAATGATCAAATAATGGCTATAGTACAAAGAAAAATGTGGAAGGACAGATTATCAGAATCAAGTAATGTGAGTTGGGAAGTTGATCAAGCTGATATGGTGCGTTTATTCTTGTGATTGTTATGAGGGAGACGTCTTGAGTAGCTTTATGAGAATAGAAGTATCGGTTCACATTTTATTGGAGTCGAAGGTGTAGAATGCTTACTATCTTGCTCATTCTCTTTTGTTATATCCTTCTTATTCCTTCGGTAAGCCAATTCCCGAGCCTAACATTACAAGCTTGCAAGTCCTGCCCGATCTATCTCCTTGACTCTGAATGCCTCGATTAGTGGAGATTGGTATCATTCCTAAGCCTATGGATTGCATTTTTCGAGTTTGCATGCATGATCTTCATATTTTGAGTGCTCGATAACAATTCTGAGAAATATTCACACACACTCCACTATTGTCTTGGATCACGGTAAACATATATTTATAATTCTGACAAGTTGTATCACCTAGTTGACATCCGATTCTCGACGTTTCATTATCTTAACTGTAACTCTAGTTATTTTATCGCTTGTTTGCTCGAGGCGAGCAAAAGCTAAGTGGGGAGTGGTTGATGTATGTCAATCGGATGCTAAAATTATACGATGTTTTACCCCAATTCTTCAGTATATAATGATAAATTCGTATCGATTATAGTGGAATTAAGTATAAATCAAATCAATTTCATTTCATAATTAATATATAAATTTTATTAATAAATGTTAACCTAGTTATTTATAATTTATCATCAAAAGTTATTAATGTTATGATTATATTATGTTTGTTTTGTAGTGATAGAAGAGCAGAAATGAAATGGAAAGAAATTGGGAAGCATTCGTTTTATTTCAGGCAAGATTTATAATTGTTGATGTCATGGCTTGAGCCATTAACATCAAAAGTGGCGTGAGCCACAACATCAAAAATGGCCTGAGCCACAAATTAAATGGTGCAGGCCACAATATCAAGCACATGCGCATTAAATGCGAAGTCACATCTCAACCACTTTGGTCATGCATGGCTTAAGCCACACCAAAAGTGGCGCAAGCCACCTTATTAAATTGCAAAAATTTGGCAATATACTATTGCTCATCGCTGAAGAAAAGCGAGAGTTCGACGATAGAGTTTTTAAGAAGCTTGAAGGCAATATCACCGAAAAGGCTCTCCTAGCCAAAATATCCATCAATTTAACACTTAAATCTTTTGTAAAACATTGTAGAATTATCATTTTGATGTTTGGAGCACCTTGGTGGATGTAGAGCAACTATTTTGTGTTCTATCTTCATTGAAGCTTTGAAGGTTAGATGAACATCCTAATTTCGAGTTCATGACTTGAATTAGGTAGATTCTTAATCTTTACTTTGATCTAATTGTTCTTGTTATTATGAATGCTAGCTTTAACTTGTTGGTAGTTATGATGATAAGTGGCTAGTTTCTTGTATTGATTAAGATGATATAGTAATGATAGTTAATCCTTTTATTGTTTGGAGTTGATCGCTTTATTGATAGCTTCTATTGTGTTGAAATCCTCTTGCTTGCTTTGATTGTTAATGTGTGTATTGGAGTAATTAACCATTGCATGCACCTACACAACTAGTAGATACCCGAACGGAGATATTAGTTGTGAGACGATGGTAAGAGGGACGGAAGGTAGAATCGACCGTAACGGAATTTGATTCCTTATCCGGGAATATTGCATTCATGTGTTTATCGTGTCGGAAGTCATTAGGTTTAAGGTACTTAAACCAAGGATGAGGCATAGTGTAATTTTATACACTCGCATTTGAGGAAAATTACATGTTTCGAATGCACCATTCACACAATAGCACACCCTTGGTGATCGATTTCACTCAATTTAAGGAAATGAACTTGAACTATAAACCATCTTAGTCAATTTCTTTTATCGTTTGAACAATCTTTGTAGTTAATTATTAGTCTTTTAAACAAAACTGCGATTCGGATCAAGATAATAATAACTAATCGGTGTTTAACCTCACATTTCCCTTGGGAGACGACCTTGACCACCACGCTAGACTACGATTGACCCGGTACACTGCCGGTGAGATTGAAACCCTAGAAAGGTTGCATCATCGGCCACAAACTCCTATATAAGCAGCATCCATTCGAGCAGAAACAGACATCCAGAAACATCAGAAAATTAGTATAGCAATTAGCAATAAATTAGATTCATAGATAGTCTTTCTTTTATTTTTCTTTCAATTTCAATTCAGCAAATAAGGATGTTTTTGAAGAAGATGAGTGGCTAAAGGCCCGAGGCTAGAACCACCAATGTGAAGCCACCATCGCCGGAATAAACAAGGATTTTTGCATTTATTCGTTCTAGTAAGTTTCTTGTTTTTCCTTCATGTTTTGAATTGTTTATGTGCGATGTGTATGACTATACTTGTGTTGCATGCTGATTGAATTTAGACATACGATAGTTGATAAATTCATAGATTGCCGTGAAGGAGAGTGATAATATTTCTTCTAACAAACGAAAGTTGAGGGAGAATATTGTTAGATTAGGATTTTATATCCATATCTTTGTTCCGTAAATTCGTTAGTTGCATCGAGAGGTGGACTAGTTAACGGTGTTAAATCGAGAGAGGAAACGCCTTTTTAGTAGATAATAATCCAAGGCTTGCAAACGAATGTGCGTCTTTCTTGTTAATTTCGGTGGGGTGGTGGATCAACGGTGCTTCTAGTTGTTTAATTATAATTGTTACGGAAAGATTTGTTACGTGCTAGTTTTTATTTTCAATCTTCAAACTCTTTGCTTTATTGTTTTTAAATCCAAGATCGTAGTCATCAACCTTACAAAAGAAATCGAAAGCAAAAACACTATTTTCGTACAAGTCCCTGCGGATACGACCCGGTTTCATCACTATAGCTGCGAACCTTCGCACTTGGGGTTGACATCGGTTTTATTTATTATATTCTATCACTGCTTTGCATAAAACCGCAAACAAGTTTTTGGCGCCATTGCCGGGGACTTGGCACGGAAAGTTTTCGTTTTCAGTCTCTGTAATTTCTGGACGGTCGCTAATTCCGGTGCGTACTAATCTTTAAAAACAAAAAAAAAAAACAAACAAAAAAAAAAAATTCAGTTCGGTCGACCGAACCTGACCTCTCGGTCGACCGAGAGTTATTTTATTTTTCTCTTTTCTCTGCTTTACGTTACGTGATAGTCTTACGATATTACATTACGCTTTTTATTTGCGTTTTTCGATCCTGTTTCGAGTCTGTTTTAGTTTAGTTTTTAGTTGTTGAGTCTAATTTAAGGATTATACTTAATTTTAAAAAAAATAAAAAATTTATTTTGACCCGAACATTTGGTTCGAACGTGGTTTATGCAAACTCGAACTCACGGGGGACCACTTTTATATAACCCGGAGCTAGAGCGAACCATCGTTCGACCGAATAGACGTTTGGCTCGACTCGCCGGATCGACGGACGAGGCAAACGATCCTGAAGAATACGTTGAGGAAGAAGCCCAAGTTGAGGAAATGGCAGATCAAAGGACATTGGCGGACTATGCCATGCCGTCTCCTGTGAAAGTAAATCCTGCGGTCGTGATTCCCGAATCACGGCCGATAATTTCGAACTCAAAACTTCTTTAATCAACTTGGTGAGAGGTTCCACATTCCATGGCTTATCCACCGAGGACCCACACGATCACATTCACTCATTTCTAGAATCGCGTGCGGGACTTTCTTTAATCAAAGGGTCACCGAGGGCGCCCGAGGATGAAACTTTTCCCCTTCTCACGAAGGGAGAAGCGAAAGAATGGTATAAATCTTTACCCGATCGACTCCATTACTTCGTGGGAGGAGTTGGAGAAAGAATTTACGAGCCAAGACTTTCCACCGCAAAAGACGGCTCATCTTCTCGAATCGATATTCACTTTTGTGCAACCGAGAAGGAATTGTTTTGCGATGCATGGAAACGATTTAAGTCTCTCTTGAGAAAGTGCCCCACCATGGGTCGGATAAACAAAGATTGGTCAACACTTTCTATAGTGGTTTGACCGAATTGACCAAGGAATGGTGAATAGTTACTGCTTTGAGGTGCATTTACGAGAAAGACACCAAGAGGGATGGACGTTGTTTGAAGATATTGCAAAGTATAATTATGCCCCTACCTACATAAAGGTGCATCCAATAAGAGCTCGACTCAGGGAAGTATGAGGTAGATGAGACCACACTTATAAAGGCTCGATTAGCCGCACTCTGAAGCAAGTGGCGGCAATGAATGTTCAAAGTCTTGTATGTGACAACTGCCATGGCCAAGGCCATCGCGATGTCAAGGCTGCTTGACCCGATCCTCAGGTCAAAGCTATGCAAAACAACGTTGTCATCAAAATTGCGATACTATTGGGCACACGTTCCATCAATGTCCTCTATTGCTTTGCATTCGGAGGAGGTGAATGCATTCGATTCTCAAAATTATCGACCTTTGGGTGAATCGAACACTCAAGGGTTTAATTCTTCGGAGTGACCCTTCTAGGTAGCAAATCCCCATCGATTTCAGGCCCTGAGCCTAATCTCGAGCAATTTTCAAACCAACTCTCGACCGGCATGGAACAATAATCCACCGGTCTATCAAAATCAAAATCATAATCAATCATTTCGATCTTAGAACAAAA